>JAOWAW010044458.1:0-17275 GCA_028565695.1 Nicola tetela | reverse complement strand
AGAAGAAGAAGAAGAAGAAGAAGAAGAAGAAGAAGAAGAAGAAGAAGAAGAAGAAGAAGAAGAAGAAGAAGAATGCTTTAACACCAAGCCTTAAAACATTTGACTGTAATCATATAATTTTCTATGTTATAATTCTACACACTATAGTACAACTCATGCAGTAGACAAATACACACAGATCCCCCACAATGCATACTAACTCACACAAATGCACACACATGTGCAAAAGTTGGATATTAATAGAAACAAAATAGTAAAAAAATCTCAAATTCCTACCCCGTATAATTTCTACAGATGAGTAGACAGCATAGTTTGTAAAAACTGAATCTATGCCATGTATTTTTTTGGGCTGGTACTGAACATGGTATATGTGACCATTGCACTTTCCTCATTTAAAACCACCTTACTGACACACCCTCAGTGGATACCACAGAAATTTCTGAACAAGCTTTCCTATGCATATGACCATAAATATCAGAGAAACAGTTCACTGTGCTTTCTTTCCAAGCATGCACACTCCATCATGGTTTTAACAAGGGCACATACCAGCAGCAAACTGTGGTTCTACCCAACCACCATCTTCATCATCAGCGTTAATGATGTTGTCCTTCTCCTGGACAACTTCCATCTGTTTGCACCGACGATAGCAAGGCACTGGGGAAGGAACAGTAACAACAAATACCCATTGACAAACAAGCAGCAGAATATGCAGTTGCAGTTTCTCTCGGAACAAATTCACAGCTGCAACTGTACACAGAAAAACACACTCCACAGAAACTTTTTCTTCCGATGCATGGCATTCTCAATTTATTTTCCGTTTCCTCAGTCCCTTTCATTTCTGAGATATCAGTTTGAAACAAACACACCCAAACTGCTTATGGCAGAAAGCTGTCCAAACCAAATAACTGAACTGCGATGCTAAGACCTCCCCACAGCAACAGTAAAACAGCTCTGAACAAGCCCTCCACCAAACACTGGTTACCATAACCAAACAATGATGAGCCACACACCATTCTTTGTCATAAGGTACTGCTTATCAGGTGGCAGATAAGACTTCTGCTTGGACTCTTCACCTTTGTGCCTGTCAAAAGAAGAAAGCTTTCCCTCACACAACTGAACACCAGAAAATCCTATCTACAACAGACATGGGTAATCATCTTTCTACAGAGAACTGTTTAAGACAGGAATACATACAGTACTTTCTCCATCGTCTGACTTATTGCTAGTTTCATTCGCCTGAACTAAATGTGGTTAGAGACTGTCAAAAGTAATACTAGTAAACAAATAGTGTGTGACAAGCTTCTTACCTAATTGCACAATTTTTAAACTTGGTTCTTTCCCCTAGGCAGAATAGCTTGATCAGCTCACAGTTACTGGTGCAAGAGTGCATCTGTGTTACTAGTACAGTATGGCAGAATCTGTGGATTGTACATTTGCAATAAATTGTATTTCCCTGGTCATGCATTTATTACTGCTGTAATCCAGGGAAATTTTCAGTATATACATTTGTACAGTTTGAATTTAGGAAATTTGGATGCTGTTTATTTTCCAAAAAAACATTGCATTTATAGGTATTAGCAGTCCCAGACAACAGTAAATACAAACACCATAATTCAATTAAGTTTCAGAAAATTATTTAATTTTCAAACATTTTGAAAGTTTCCAAGATTGCAGCATACAAGGCTAGCATATAGATATCACTACCAGAGCCATGGACTATAGAAAACCAATCACTCAATTTGTTGCCAACATGTGGTAAATGGCAGTCAAGCCAACTGACAACCATGTCAGGAATATAGAACATCAAATGTACATAATAATGATAATATAGATTTAAAACAGGGCTTAGAACATTAAGTGATCCCCTGGACTTGGGCAGTGACACAAACTATGGTGGCAATTTCAGAAAATGACATATTTACTCTGATACACAAAATCATTACCTTGCAACATGCAAACAAAAATACAGAGTCTGCTGACAGTAAAGTACTGCACCATTTAAACTCCTTGTCATGGACAATTATCACAACAAAACGTACAGATTTCAACATTCATTCTACAGCAGGGAAATTTTATTCAACAAGCTCAGTAGTACGTTAACGGCTTTAACTCTTAGCAGACATTAGCGTGTTATATATGCAAGCGGACATAGTGTTCAACCTGCATGGTTCTGCCATTCTCATGATTTATTCCCTTCACTGTAGAGATACGAGATCTAGGAGCCTAGAGCTTCCTTCTCTGTGTTTGCTGAACCAACAAAGGAGGGATAATTGATCGTCAATGAAGCTAACAGTAAGAAGGCGTTCTCAAAAAATAAAAAAATAAAAAAAAAACTATCAGTGACACATATTGAAAGCATCCCGCATATTAGACAACACCACTGTGTCCTTACCACGACCAGGTAGGGCAGTGATGCACTAGGTGATCACCAGCTGCGACAAACTGAAGAATAGCGGAAACAAACTTGTCACACTCAACTGCTATGAGCTAAACCAAGTGAACTGCAAAGCACATGATACTGGTGTGCTGTAAATTTAATCAATTTAATTGCATGTTGCCAAGTCACGTAATGTGCACCCAAGCCACGACAGTGTTGCAGCCGACGAAGCGCAAGCAAGTAGCACTGTAAATCTTTCTTCAGAAAGATTTGTTGACTTCTAAGCGTTACCCAGATCTTGAACATGTGTTACCCATGTATACTGACTTTCGAATTCGAATTAATTCTGGCGATGTTACAATGGAAGACTTCCATGGCAACTCTTCCAACCTTCATATCTCGATATGGATGCTGCACAGTGAAACTTACTAAAGCTATCAAATAATCTAGAAATGCCATAGACACAAACAAACGCCTGGCCCCAGTGGTTGATCTTTGGTCGAAAACAACGCACCTCTTCAGGCGTAAGGACACCCGTTTCCTTGAATTTCGAATCCTGAGCCAGAAAGGAGACAACAAATTATCCAAGCTCGTCCTTAACTTCGGGCTCGTTATCGTCAGCGCTCACCTTAAGAACAGGTACAACATAGTCGGCCACTTGCAAGGCTTTGCTTAGCATAAAATTCTTCAGGCCCGACATTTTGCCACCTTCCAGAAGAGAGAGAGACAACTTACGAGGCTGTTTCAAGCATGCTACTTTGGACAAAATGCAACGTACCGACAGCTGCTAAAAGGTAACAGACTGTTGGTCAGCTCCTCGATCAATCATCAGTGCATCAAGTCCGATATCGATCCGATTGATCGAATCGATATCGGTCTTGGCGGCCAAGTCAAAAGTACTAGTATATCCGGCCTGTACATGTTATAACGGTCTATATTCTACTATGATGTAATGCAGAGCTGCAGCTGGTTCAAATTAAACTCAAATCAAAGATAATAACACTCGTACTCTACGTAATCATGATAATACATACAATCCTACCTCGATTATCCAAACATCTTTGGGCGGAGGGTGTTCCCGGAGCGTTGTGATCATCCAAACTCTTCAGATAATCCGAATCAGACGTCACAACACACACCGTACTTCAACTGCTAAGCTTATTTTACCCTATTTGAGTGTAGATCTACATACATTTTCATTTGTACCAGTAACCTGATAACAGTAGTAGGTCTGCCCAGTCGGTGGATATACTGTAAAACCCCGTAAATAACTAGTACGCACTTATTTTGGGGAAGAGTGGAGGTCGCAGTACAGTAGAGATCGGATTTAACGACCTCGGTTTTAATGACAGATCGCTTTTTGCAACACTTTTCTCGTGGCTGGAACTTTTGTGCATGCAGTTGTGTACATTTCAGATCGGTCATAACGACATCAAATATAACAACAGATTGGATTTTGCGACACATTTCTCACGCCAAGAAGTTCAAACTTGCATCGAATAGAATGACATTTGGCACGCACAAAGTTTTGTACCCTCGATCTGAGGTGTCAGCGGCGATTAAAACATGCACATTCATATTGAGTTGCGTGTTTCTGGTGATTCACGTCGTGTGTAAGCCTGCATATGAGTACCGGTACATGTACAATGTACCCACAAGTCCTGGCGCGCTTGTACATGTTGACTATCGATTGCGAGTGCGGCTGCGTACTGTACGTGATCAATCAACTGGAAAATCACAAACCGCTACATTGAGATCAATTCGGACGTCGACAGGAATCAAAATTGTTCGAATCATTAGACAGCCCTGGTTGATGTTAATTTCTTTCTGCGCTTATTGGAAATGTCGGGATAATGAAAGTGGCCTCTCCATGGCAGAGAAGTACGAGATTTTGTGTACACATAGCATGCTAAAAGTGCAATGATACGTCAAAATGCGTTTACAACGAGAATGTCCACATTTAGTGGTGTTACACCTGCATATTCATGAGATATTGGTCAAGATCGGATTTAGTGACTTTTTATGCGTTTACTTTTTCAGTGTCGTTAAAACCAATCTCTACTGTACTTATTTTCAGGGGATGAACTTTTTTTCAGGGGGTACAAAGAAATGGGAGCGAAAGTCCTGCAAGGATTCCATGTGTTGTGTCCAGTGCAGCACTGCTTAGTGTACACTTGATTGTGCAGGCTAGTGCGTGTGCATAGAACATTGCTGAGGGTACTTATTTCCAGGGGGTATGTAATATGGGGGCATTAAGCCTTGAAAGGATTTCCTGGAAAATCAGAGGGGTACATATTTTTGGAGGGGTACTTATTTACAGGATTTTACGGTAGTAGTCCACACGCAAAGGGGAGTTGAACGGTGAATGATATACATGTATCAACCACAAGTTCCCACAACAAAAAAAACTTTTTTGTTTGATACCATTCACCATTCAACGCCCCCTTCTACGGACCAGCGCAGCTTCAGCTGCAGCCAGTAGATCTATATAGATGCATGGTCTGCTAGTACTGTAACCCAACATATTTTCATATGGAAAAAAAATCTCATGAACTACCAACATTTACTGAATTAAATTGCTTACTAAAATTAATTGGGCAGGAGGGTTTTGTACTGGGTTCATCCATTACCTGGTCATTCACCAATGGTCGGAAGCTACAGAGCACAGCATACCTGCACTATGTGACTTTCTATCATTCTCAATACAAAAAAAATTGGAGGATCACTGGCACGGCTTATGAAAATTGTTTCCATGATCGCCGGCATGATTTACAAAAATAAAATGCTTGTGAAAGATCAATTTTCCAAACTTTACTGAAATAATCATGATGAAAACTTGTTGGGTTACACAGCTTCATAGACTACTAGCTAGCAGATTCTGCACAGGCTATGTAGACAACAACTTACGCCAGTGCATCTGGTACATCTACAAACTGTAGACCAGAGATTTACAGTAGTTCAGGTTCTGCATGTATTCATTTGACCATGTACTAAAGGTTAAGTGTCTATACCTGTTTCTTTAGCTTCAACTGAATATACTTTGTTTAGTACTAAACTCATTCCTAGAATTTCAGCCATGGCCATTTTGTGAATAAAGGCATTTAAATTATTATCCGTAAACACCTCTCCAGAGGTGTCTACTGCATACCAGTTTGACCTTGTGGCGTTATTCCTGCAATAGGAACTTCATGTCATGCCTGCTTACAACCCTGTCTTTCTTGTCCAAAGAGCAATGCTTTCATTCAAACAAATTTCCCTTCCTTACAAATGCTATTCCACCTAGATCAAGAGGAGGAAACAAATATAAAAGCATTAAATGCCCCGGCCCCAGGTTTACCATGATTACAAACCTTGGGTGTTATGCTCAGTTTGTAATCACGGAAACGCTCAGTCTCGGCGTTTAATTTACTAATAGAGTGAGTCTATTCCGTGAATGTGCATGCAAAGCACAAAGCAACCTTCATGCTGAACGGAATCATGGGAATGAGATCCAAGCAGGTACAGTGCCCAGCAATTCTCGCTTGCTCAGCAATGCAGTTATCAGCCATGCCACCAGTTTGACATTGCCTTTTATCTACTTCTCTGTGGCACTGCTGCCTGGTTGTCCACTGAAGTATCGAAACAGTGGTCACATAACCTATTATGACATGCAGCTATCACACATGACATTTTTTCTCTCACTTTTGCTGCCAGTATCAAGTTGATCATTTCTCAGTCAATAGAGAGGGTTAGCATAAGGTCATCTGGCCGATTTCTGACCATACTTGTACTCGGACCCTCAAAATATGGCATTTTGATAAGGAGCATGACCTTACTTTTGGAAATTACAGTCAGGCCTTACGGTATTTCGAGCATGGCGTTTTTGAGTGCCGACCCTGCTGGGAAGTAGAAACCTCAGCGAATCAACGTTTCCAAATTAGAATGACAGAAGGAAGGTATCTTTCTGTCTTCCTTGCTCTCCTCTAGATCTTTTTTCTTTCCTCTCCTTGACACAAAGATGGCGAAGCCTGCCAGAAAACTTGGGAGTTGTTCTGCACTTTGGGGGAGTGAGGAGCTTCCTCAAGCCCACCAGAGAGTTTCAAACCAGAAGATCTCAAGCATAAAATTTTTCTGGGCTGCACTGCACTGGATGCATCCAAATCAAACTGCCAAATTTTGAAACCGGACTCTCGTTCTTTGGCCAGATACTTCTCTGTTGCGCTGCTCCCTGAAGCAAGTGCCAACAAAAAAATTTCCACACTTCCACTGGCATACAACAGCCATCACATCTGAAAATTTTGAATTCATGAGCGTGATTCGAAACTTTTCAAATGACTTTAATGACTCACCAAGGCATTCCGTTCCCAAAGAAGAGAGCAAGGAAGTACTTTCTCTGATGGCCATGCCATACCATGTGCATGCGAGACATCATGATGACACTTGTCAACTGGGAGAATCTTATGCTAACCCTAAATATCAGAGGCAATGATGCTATAAAATATGGTATCGCAATGACAGTATGTTAACCCTCTAAAATGATTTCCTGAGCAAACACAATATTTTGGCTCAACCAACAAGGAGCTTGTGCATGGAACTTCACACAAGGCCTACTCACATAACAAACCAAGGGCCAGAGAAAGCTGTTTTCGCAGCTTTCGATACACTGTGGTTAGTCACATTGTGGAATGCTTTGCCCACTTACATGCTTGACAGGGATAGTTTGTCAAAGTTGGTGCTGCTCTTCGCCTGTGTGCTGAGTATCCCATTCTATAGTAACATTCTCAACCAATCATACAGCAGATAGGTGACTCTCTTCCTCTCTCTCAAAGAGAACGGTGTGCTGTTCCTGCTGTATGTGTTGCTTGCTGAAGCCAAACGCATCCCCATGTCATTAACACTGATAGTCAACACTTGCACCCAATGTTTTCGCATGAACTGTCTTTGCAATAAATCCTGAACATTTAGAGTCTGAAAATTCCTTCAGTGACACCACCCAAAGTGCCAAGCAGGCATTTTATGTGTTAAGTAAACAGAGCAGAATTTTTTGCTTCTTAATGTGGTTATAGTTTTGGTGACGCTTGAAATACTACTGAAACTGTTAATTATGTGGCCTTCAGGAGAATGCTCTAAATGGTGAGAAAAAAAAGAAAAAAAACCGCAAAAACGTCCCCTACATAAAAAAAGAGGCTACAACTACCATTCTGCTTCACCAACAGCTTTGTGAAAAACATGATCACGTCCGTTCAGATTCATGATCCCATCTTTCAACGAAAATTTCCACCTGTTTCGACTTCGGCCTACTTTATCAAATTGACACACAACAACGTTCTCAGTCTCAAAGACAACCGATCCTTCTGAGCTCGTGTCATCACCTGTGCCGAGTGATTCTCCATCCTCATGATGACTGTCTGCACCGTCACCTTCCTCTTTGAACATGTCGTCTTCGTCTTCTACATCGTCCTCGTCATCCTCGTCCTCGTCTTCTTCCTCTTCATCGTCATCTTCGTCGGAGGAACCGTTAGCTCCATCCACTTGCGGTATTTCAGTTCGTCGACAACGCCTCTTACAAGCACTACCCATAGCAGGCACTGCAGCAGCTACTAATGACCTGTCAGAATCCTTTGGGCTAGACGCGGTACAGATAAGCTCTTCATGAGTCCCATCAAGCTGCGGCGGTCGTGCAGATGCAGCTGGAGGAGCGACTGCCACATTTTCTTTCGGCAGCTTGATCAGAGGGAGAATCTTATGCTAACCCTAAATATCAGAGGCAATGATGCTATAAAATATGGTATCGCAATGACAGTATGTTAACCCTCTAAAATGATTTCCTGAGCAAACACAATATTTTGGCTCAACCAACAAGGAGCTTGTGCATGGAACTTCACACAAGGCCTACTCACATAACAAACCAAGGGCCAGAGAAAGCTGTTTTCGCAGCTTTCGATACACTGTGGTTAGTCACATTGTGGAATGCTTTGCCCACTTACATGCTTGACAGGGATAGTTTGTCAAAGTTGGTGCTGCTCTTCGCCTGTGTGCTGAGTATCCCATTCTATAGTAACATTCTCAACCAATCATACAGCAGATAGGTGACTCTCTTCCTCTCTCTCAAAGAGAACGGTGTGCTGTTCCTGCTGTATGTGTTGCTTGCTGAAGCCAAACGCATCCCCATGTCATTAACACTGATAGTCAACACTTGCACCCAATGTTTTCGCATGAACTGTCTTTGCAATAAATCCTGAACATTTAGAGTCTGAAAATTCCTTCAGTGACACCACCCAAAGTGCCAAGCAGGCATTTTATGTGTTAAGTAAACAGAGCAGAATTTTTTGCTTCTTAATGTGGTTATAGTTTTGGTGACGCTTGAAATACTACTGAAACTGTTAATTATGTGGCCTTCAGGAGAATGCTCTAAATGGTGAGAAAAAAAAGAAAAAAAACCGCAAAAACGTCCCCTACATAAAAAAAGAGGCTACAACTACCATTCTGCTTCACCAACAGCTTTGTGAAAAACATGATCACGTCCGTTCAGATTCATGATCCCATCTTTCAACGAAAATTTCCACCTGTTTCGACTTCGGCCTACTTTATCAAATTGACACACAACAACGTTCTCAGTCTCAAAGACAACCGATCCTTCTGAGCTCGTGTCATCACCTGTGCCGAGTGATTCTCCATCCTCATGATGACTGTCTGCACCGTCACCTTCCTCTTTGAACATGTCGTCTTCGTCTTCTACATCGTCCTCGTCATCCTCGTCCTCGTCTTCTTCCTCTTCATCGTCATCTTCGTCGGAGGAACCGTTAGCTCCATCCACTTGCGGTATTTCAGTTCGTCGACAACGCCTCTTACAAGCACTACCCATAGCAGGCACTGCAGCAGCTACTAATGACCTGTCAGAATCCTTTGGGCTAGACGCGGTACAGATAAGCTCTTCATGAGTCCCATCAAGCTGCGGCGGTCGTGCAGATGCAGCTGGAGGAGCGACTGCCACATTTTCTTTCGGCAGCTTGATCAGAGGCGACAGAGGCGGTGGCCCTGGCAAGACAGTTGGCTGTCCAGGAGGTAAGAACACCTTCTGCTGATTGGGCACTATAAGAGAATGCACAGTTGGAGGACGAGGAGCAACTGCTTGAAGGGCAGCAATAGTTGGTGGCTGCCCTGTGCTGCTAATTACGGAGGTTGCAGATCCGACAGGTTGCCTGAGGTGCGGCTGGAACTGCGCATTGGTTCCATATTGATCCTTTGGCGGAGCGACAGCCGAAGTCTCTATTGCATGCGATGCTTCCAAACGCTGCTCCCAAATAGCCTTCAACTCCCGTAGCACTTGTTCGTCAACACCATCATTAAGAAAAGGCTCGCGACAATTTTTGATCACCTCTGCGACCACGCTCTTGTACAGGGACCCCACTCTGCTATCGCTGGCGGTCATCCTCAACCCGTCTCCCACGAGCTCCTTTTATACTGGAAACGACACCAGTGGAGCATGCGCACTTAAGCCAACACACACTGCCGAGCGAGATTTGAGCACAACAAGCATTGATTAAGGTTGATGTTGCAAATCGGCGAGGCATGCCACGGTCAGTGGGGTATCATGGTTGGTAGATTTGCTATCGTGGTAGGTTACATACCCCGCTGAGTGTGACGAACTCAGGTCTATTATATTTTGTGCTTACCGTATTGTGTCTATACCCTGGTACTCTATTACCTCTACCGTATTTATCGCGCAAAGATATGACTAACATACTAGAAAATAAACAATAAGCGTCTCCTCTGTTTAGCGCTGTAGGCGCTAAATAGAGAATTACTGAGCGGGATCTGCACAGACAAAGAAAGAGCATCCGAGTGCTAGCTATAATTATAGTAGCAAAAACTGACCCTCTACTACATGTACTGGCATATTGCTCTTTCGCCAGTTCTTCATTTTCTTATCATGTTCCACCTTTCTTAAGTTCCACCTTCTTCTTTTGCGACCGCCTTTGCTTAACATCGTCCGGTATTTCTCGCACTTCAAGAGTCATCGGCTTCCTTCTCCTGTTTTGTTTTGTCACATTTCATGGTTTCAAATACTAGTGCAGTATAGTCAGGCTGTAAGCGCCTCCCTCTAATAAGCGCCGCCCTCCAATAAGCTCATCGGGGGCCTGAATTTAAATTTATTAAGCGCTGCGGCGGTAAATAGAGATAATATTATTACGGTAGAATCGCTGTTGTCCCCCACTTGAGCGCGGCTCAACATGGCGCGGACCCACGTCTTCAGCGCATCCGTGCACCCTATTTGATAGGGTTAGAATTAACTAATCCTAACCCTAACCCAACCCTAACCCTAACCCTCATTGAGATACGCTCCATTGGGCCACGCTGAAATGAGTCTGCGCTCTGTTGAACCACGCTCAAGTGCATGGGGGCATACGAGAATTGCGGCCCTCTTATCTGCTCCGATGTACAATCCTCTCCTCCCGTTCTGTACGAATCGTTACATTTATGTTATCATGACCACCATGTCGATATAGTATTATATTAGACCACAGCTTTTAAATTTGTTGTTTCTCGTCAGTTCAAAATAGAAAAAGTGATGTAGGCAGGCGAAAACAAAACAAAAAAATACAGCAAAGAAAAACAAAAACCTGATACTGCTTTTGAATTTCAAAGTAGGATATCATGACGTATAATCGACAGTTCATCACAGTGAAATATGACTGTAACGACGACGACGACGACGACGATGACGACGACGACGACAACGATGACTGTCATATAGGTTGCATACAGAGGCACAGTGGTTGGGGTCTCCTGGTGTACAGTCAATGGGGTGTGAGTGCTTCGTGGTGTAACCTAGTTGGTGCAATTGTTGTGCACAGCTTCAGCATGTTCAGTTGTAAATAAACTGCATGACAATCACACCATGCAAATTATGTAAAACACACCTATTTTGGTGTAACTTTTATGTCAGGAAAAGAGATTTTTACTGTGACAAACAAAATTTCATGTACCATTATAAGGTTATAATTATGGGGAGGGTGGCTTGTTGCAATTTTTTTATGGCACCGAAATGTCAACTGCCCTCAATTCACTGAAAGGTGTATGCACTGAAATGTACATGTTTTACACAGTATGTAAACTACCCGTACGGAAGATTACTTGCAATTTAAGTTGACAGTATGTGTACATACATGTATGTACTGCACAAGTCAATAATTCTTCATGTGCTATCTGGGCATAAAAACTTGACCGGGCCGGTTTTTACTATCATGTTAGCTGAACTGTTTCTTAACTGATTTATGTTTACTAACAGCCAGAGTGTTCCCAAGTTATTGCAAAATATGTATGGTGGAACCAAGAAAAACTATTTAATAGCCAATATATATCTGAGTTTGTCTTGTTTGGAGTGGATTATATGTGTACTTCTGTCAGAAGAAGAAAGTCACGTACACTTATGAGAGAGAAACTAAGGGGAAAAGATTGATGTTCTGGACAAGGATTCGAGCCTCAGACCTCAAGCTAAGAATTACTGAGCCCCATACTCAATGGTTTATTGCTGTGCTTGTCTATTGTAATAACAGTTGCTTCGGTAATTGCAAACAAAGCAATTTATTTGTTGCAGGTATAAAACTTTATAATAATATAGTCAGCGATGCATCAGGTCCGCTTTTTTTTATGCAGGCCACAGGTCTCACTGGTACCTGCTGGTCCAGATGTCAGACAATCTACACAAATCATATGCAGGAAAACTCTAGAACCAGTAATAGTAATAAAACACCTTTAACCAAACACTACTGGGGAATAGTAGGTCCATCTGGCCCACCATAACCAGTAATAACTGAATGTCACTGTTTCTCCTTCAAAAGAGCACCTTATAGGTGAAGTACATTCTTATTGTGCCTAAGAGATCTTTGGATGGCCAAGAAACAATGAGGATGGAGACTGATGCAAGCAGAAAACTTAACTTTGTTATACAAAACTCAAACCAATATGGCGGGCTGTCAAAATGAAACACCCATCTACAAGGCAACACCCCAAGACAGCTTCTATATAGCTGTTTTTGTAGTTGTGGGTTTTATTTCTTAGCTAGTTTTCAAGCCACCAGGGATAACTCACAGAGGCAGACATAAGCCTGCGAATTGCTTGTGCCCTCAGTAAGAGCATGGCCTACTGCTTTCCCAGAATGGTGAAGCCTTGTAACTCATAATCTCAATTACAAACACCTTGCTCCTTGAATTGTACACACACACACACACACACACACACACACACACACACACACACACACACACACACACACACCGCATGTGATAAGCCAGAGTATATATTCTCCCTTTATTGAAGTATATAGACCTTGTGCTTACAAACCATAAAAAACATGTTCAAATGAGAAAATAAGAAAATGAACTCCATTTCAATTGTGTCAACTGTGCTGATTTTCACATGCTCATTTAAAACCTGCAAAATGTTAAACAAAAAAAGGAGGTTGTTGAACAAAATACATTGCCATCTGATATTGTTTTATACTTTGTAAAAGAAATACAGCGCCAGAGTTGATTTCAAATAAATAGAGCAGAGCGAGACATTGATTTCAAAGCAGTCTGCTTTTTCTTGCATTCCACAAGCATACATAACTCTTTCTCAGTCCTGTCCAAACAAGAAATCAGATGGGCAGAAAGAGCTTACACCTCCTGGCAAATATAGTGTTAACCATGCTGGTGAAAAAAGAATGCTGTACAGCCCAAGCCAGCAATGTTTAAGCCAAGCATCATGTTTACATATTGGTGTGCAATTATCTTACATTACTCGATGCCCAACAAGTAAATGGGATGGCTGCATCATAGATAAACCTGAAAACATACATTTACATTGGCTGGTGTCAATTAGTTGTTTTCCCATCAGCAAGTAACTCGTATGCCAGGGATGACATGAACGACGAGAGAGATACTTTGTGTGCAGAAATTCCCACACAAAACTGCAAGATCAGGTGACTGACACACAAACAGCCACACAGACTTACCTCCAGTTCTCGACCACGTGTCTCGGTTGGCAGAAAGAATGACACCGCAGCAGCCGAGGCACAGAACAGAGCATAGATGACTTCAGCTGAATGGTGAGAGTAGCGAGTAAGGGCCTGCATTCGAATGATAATGCAAACAAAAGATGCACTTTTCACTGAAAAGGCAGAGAAGATTAAAGTCCTGTTTATGGTTGTGTTGTGTGAGTAAGCACTGCCCATATCAGTACAGTAAATAGCACAATGCCCATATTAAGATTAATACAGTAAATAGCACAGTGGGAACTATTCCTTTGAGAAAAGAACCTGAACTCTGGCAACCAGTGGCACCACCGAGCATTTCCATCTAATAACATCAGAAGTAGATTACAGGGGAGTTGCTACTTAAAGCTGATGAAGCAGCCAACACCAAAAATAAACAAGAGGCATATTTTATAGAAAGTTTTGGACTAAGCTAAATAGATTCGGAGAGAAATTAAACATTGTTATCAGGTCAAAGTTGTCTACCATCTTCCATGACAACCTGTTGCACAGGCACAAGCATCGTACCTGAGCAACCAATGGAGCCACAACTGCACCCAGTAATCCAACTGCAAGATGATAACCATTTGCCAGTCCACGTAGTGACGTTGGGTATACCTTAATAAGTTCACAGAAATGTACACACCAATTTATTGACATTTGTACTTCATGACAATTTATGCAAACAAATTCTTATTAACTCTGTGAATTGTACCACTGAATCATTGGTGGCATCAGTATTTGTTCACACTGGCAGTTGCATCCTCCAACACAGAACCACAAGATCTAGATCTAGACATGTTATGCATTTAGGATTATTAAACATGCTTTTTTGCCTGCTGGCTTGAAGATTTTCTTTAGCAGTTCCTAGGTAAGGTGTTAAGTGATTACATATTGACCGATGCAGACGCCGGCACTACTGTGTGTGAATGTGTGTGTGTGTGTGTGCATTCATGCATGTGAACATTGAAAACCAATGGACAATGTGCACTCAAGGGGATAGTGGTCTTCAGTGGTTTTAAACTAATACTACACAAAGATGAAAGTAATCAAATGCCTGTGGACTGGCAATTGCATTCACTACAACAGGTAAATAAGAGAAAGCAAATGATCTGCATAGCACAATACTCACTTCAGGAGTGTAGACCCAAAGAATTTGCACTGCTGCGGTGAGCACTGAACGCAACAGACTCAACAGTGTAGTAATTGCAACCCTGTAGCCAACAATGGTAATAACATAAAAATGCTGACAAGACAGGAAATTCCCCAGCCTGTCAAGTGTCACTGTGAGACATGCACGTGTACGGATGGTCTTTTCTAGCCGCCCAACACAATCAACTAACTAATCAGTGCGTGGTGCAGTGTCGGTCCACCTTAACCAGCTCAATGTGTCAACATAAAAGTATCTGCTTCCAGTCCGATACATTTGTCACTGTTTCTTGCCAATTCGATTCACTGCTTTTCAATAAATTCACAGTAAGAACATAGTAAAGAAAACAAGAGCATCTAACCTGTTGAGGTATGGTAGCAGAAGTAATAAGGAGAATAAAGCAGCTGCTGAAGAATTGACTGCCAATGCATGCCGTCGGCCAAGCCACTCCATCAATGAAAAGAAAATTAATAGACCTGAAAGACACACATGCACACACACATGAACAGAAGACATTTCAGAGAGTGATAGAGAGGAGGAAAGGAACATACAATTAAAAAACAAATTCAGTTTGCATCAACACTGCATTGGTAACATGCTCTTTACAACACTGCATTGGTAGCATACTCCTTACAAGAGGCTGTGTAGCTAAAGACTGATTGGGTTTTGCCACATGTTTATGAAGTCGTTTTAAGGCTCACCAGGAAATGATGCTAATGAGATGATAATGAGAGAAGTGAAATCCAAATCCGATAAATGAATGCAGGATTCTTCTGCAACAAAAGTAAAAAAAAAAGAGAACGAAAAGCTTGAAATTATTGTTGTGAACTTAACTAGACCGGGCAGGCCATTTAAAGCCTCGGCCCTCCCCCCCCCCCCATCCCTGGGGATCAATATGGTAATCACAATTAAAAATAAAGACATGCCCTCAGTGCTACACTTAAAATGTTCAAGCACCATCAGGACACTGCCTTCATGGAATCTGAGTAGAGTTCAGAACTTCAAGACATCAAAAAGCTGCAGTTACCTCTGAGAATTGTTGGACCTGATTCCTTGAACCCGCTGAATGTGAGGGGTTCTTGAATGTTACTGTGATAGATATGATGTATACATGCCTGTCCTGTGGCATCTAACTCGTTAACATTCAAGTTAAGATACGCAATTGCACAGACGTCACGCTTACACCAGTGAGTTGGTGATTATTCAACACATCAGTAAAATCAATAATGATTGCAAGGATCAGAGCAATGTCATCTTTGTCTCTTCACCATGGAATTAAACCTATTATAAAAGCCTGAATATTAGTACAGCTAAGAAAGTAAGTATGGGCTTCACTGCAGGTAGTTCATCCCTTTAAATACCACACCCCATTTAGAAGTTCAAGTGAAAAGATCACAGGGCTGACAAACGTTTCCAATCATTATCATTTTTTCATGCCACATCAGTTCACATCTAGTACATATAGCACCTACATGTTCTTTGTGAGATAGCTCTCTCATTGCTGGTCAGGAAAAAGTAATTATAAGTTTGATCCCAAATATAGGTACAGCAGTTGCGCCAATATCGAGATATAAGGATGTATTTACTTTCATGCTTTTACAGTAAATTCTGATGTGCCACAATATTACCAGGGCATGTGGCCTGCCAAGAATCACATAATAATGTCCACTTGCATTGACCAATTAGTGTGCAAACGAGATTCACATCAATGGTGAAAACAGAATATGGTGTTTAGTTATGAACACATTTTGAACACTCGAAGCATGCTTGATTCCGCACATACAGGTATACACTGAGCTGAGAAAACAATGTGAGCTACCCCCTGCTTCTACTACAACTCAATCTCACCAGCTGCTGCTGCAGTGGCATTCACTGGAATGTGTCGTATTTCCAGCAACTCCACTGACGATAAAATAAATCCAAAACTCGAGAAGAACAGAAAAAACCTGCATACAGAAGCACAGCTTAGTTCACTGCCCAACAATACTTATAGGAGAAAATGTTCTCCTGCATAAAATATCAGTGACAAAAAAACACTGGCTGCATGGTAATGACCAATGAACACCAGCAACGTCTCCTTGTCCACCACCCAGCTGTCTCAAATTGACTGCAGACTTATCAATAGTGTGACACAAAATCATGTGAACGCTCACACACAGAACTACCAGATAACTACAAGCATGCAGTAGGACGAAATTTATCCACTTCAGTTCAATATTAACACAATTTTTTGTGTGAGTTAGCAAGTGACTAGACACCTTACCAGATTGTACTAAGAAGAGCTGTTGTTTTTGCCAAAGTCAAATGGAAAAGTTCAGGGACGTCAGTAAACTTGTCCTAAAAAGAAAAGAAGTTGATTGAAATTCAAGCAGCACACACGTGCACAATTAATGTATGCCAACAGAGACACACACACAAACACACACACACACACACACACACACACACACATCCTGGAAGCTTAAGGGTGGTTATCCCTCCCCCCCCCCCACACACACACACGTCTTAGAGCCCTTCTGTCTCGATTAGGTCCCGAAATTGGGCTTAGTCTTGTACTAATATTGTAGGTTTTTTGCTCTCCCCTTTGGTTTCTGTACAGACTAGCAGTGATCAACTGATGAGTGGGCCAATTGCTACTACCGTCATTTTCATTTCGCTTCTTGTCTTTTTGTGTGTAAAATGTGTTCTGTTGCTTACACCTTTCTTTCAAATTGACACACACATCCTGGAAGCTTAAGGGCGGCTACCCCCC
>JAOWAW010044457.1:0-28962 GCA_028565695.1 Nicola tetela | reverse complement strand
GCAATCCGACGTATCAGAGGTAGAACGGCCAAGCCGTACATGGCCATTGCAAGCGGATCGCCTTGCGTTGTGCCTTCATTATTATTATTATTATTATTATTATTATTATTATTATTATTATTATTATTGATATTACTGTTATTTTATTGCATATTTATTTTACTTCTTTATTCTTGACTTTATTGTATCACCCTCTCTTTCTCTGCAATATTTTTTACATCTCATTGCCCCGTAGGTGCTCTTGAAGTAGGTGTTTCCCTGTTGAGTTACAGAAAATAAACAGTAGTACTAGAAGCAACGTTATGGACTCTCTAGATCTCAATAATAGTATAATAATAGTATTAAGGTGGTGCACGTCCCACATGCAAGGAACCCTAGCTGCAGACTATCCCAAAGCTGATCCTATGATACATGAACCCAGGAGAAAACTTAGGGATTGTACGAAAAGAAATCCACCGTCACAGAAGCAAGTATCGTGAGTAAGGGAAACATGACCACAGTATGTGCAGGAATGCATTGCCCATCTGCAATGTGTCCATCCAGGTAATGCAACTGTACTACATGTAGTGTGGCTGGCACCTTTGCAAAGAGCGCATGTACACTGTAGTACCTTGTACACTATTGAATGGGAAACCATGTTTTCAAAGAAGAAAGCACCACCAACTGTCGGCAGCTGAGTGATGTCGTGATCGTTTGCGGGGATGACACCGAAGCAATGCCTTAGCTGCTTGCTTGTACATCAGCTTTTCGGGTGTATGTTGCAGCTTGTTACCAAGTGATAAACTTAAAGGGCCAAAGTGTTTTCATAAATTTCCCCTGGTGCAGCCAAGATCTTCAAGTGAGCTGGTTCCTAGTCTTGGCCAGTCATGTCCTCTGTGAAGGGATAGTCCCACTTGTCTAACAGGGACAGGCATGTGATCGCTCCTTGCTCCTTTGCCCCTTCTTCGACAAATGTGGTCATGCTAGACAACAAGACGTGGGCAGACATGTCGAGCTTCACCTTGACGCACCCTTGTATGGTGTACGTTCTGCCCCCACCCTTCTCTTTGCCATCCAACTTCACGACATGTTGCGTTAAGACAGGAGCTCAGTGACATCCTTTGCCTATTGAGCATCACGTGAACAGTTCACTAGCACTAGCCTCAGTACTTTCAATGGCTGATAGCCTCAGGTGACTGTAGGGCGTTGTGAATTGGCATTTCCAGAGCCTGGCCACAATCTTCTAGCACTCAGAGTATGCCATAATGGCCCCCACAAGTAGCTCCCAAATGCCTGATACTGAATCTGACCACTCAAAGACATGGCAATTTTCCCCATCAATGTGGTACGCCTGGCATTCGATAACATGGAACAGGCCGTCGCTGTCTGGCACTAAGCTTAGTGCAGCTTCCTCATCAACATTGTCACTTTCTGTCAGAACGATAGTTGACAGTTCGAATCTGAACAGCTTTACGAGATTGTCAGCAGAGAACGCGTCAGGCAGTGTCAAATTAAAGCGTTTGCCTTTTCCACTGAAAGAGTATGACCACAGTCCAGCCTTGTGGGTCCTTTGTTTTGTGCCATCCTTGCTGTTTCACCAAGCCAAATGACAACCATGGCCAATGTCCATATAACTAATCTTGGTGAATGCAAGGTTGCGATGTTGTGATCATGGTGATGAGTGCAGTTTGTTTTGACGTTCAGTGGATTCTACAGATGATAATGTGGTGTTTGTTGTGTCTGGACCATGCCAAATGCTGTGTAATGCACATGCAGAAGAAAGTGGCTTTTGCAGTTGTACTCCGGAATTCCATAATCTGTATGTGATTTGAATTTTTGATGTTTGGTGTGTGCAGCGATTCACTCCCTGGGTAAGGTTGATATTTCGATATTTTATGCTGATCAAATATTTCGACATTCAGAATAGCCAAAAAGTCCACTTATTATATTGAAATAGAGGTGCCCAAAAATCAAAAAATGAAAAATCAAGAAACCAAAAATCAAAAATCAGAAGTTTGGCAGTATATTGAAATAGGGGTGCCCAAAAATGAAAAAAAAAATCAAAAATCAAGGATTCAGAAATCACAAATAAAGAAACGAAAAATAAAAATTAAAAATTAAAAAGGTATGCAGTATATTGAAATTGTGCTAGGATTTCCTCTGTGTACCATTGCTATGGTGGATGGCTTTATTAGGCATTGCAGCCGGCTTTAGGGCCTTGACTGGCTATAGGGGCCCATATATACATATATATGTATATATAATATATTTATCATCCATGATATAGGCTCTGGTGCCCTAATGTCAGACAGGCGCACCTAATGTCGGACAGCTGTCATTTTTTTGTTTTAACTTTATAACTCTCATCCCACACTTGGCAAGAGGCAAGGATAATGCTTTGCCTGGTCAGCCCAAAATTAAACTGGTTTGAACAGCTCACATGTGCTTTAGTCAGTGAAGCATGCACCACCGCAGCTGTCAAAATGTTGCAAAACCCTAATTGAGTTGGTTGCCCTCAGAAAATCCATTAGGCAGTTACTACACACAGTCATATACAGACGCATTTGCACCCTCACACAAATGACAAACATTTCTCTCTCTGGCCACAAAGCCTTTATGCACCAAACCTAGTAGTTTCTCAGAAAAAGCTTTCGGAACGCAGGTCTCAATTGCTTTGAAACATTTTTATTTTGGTGGGAAGAGCTTTCCCACCCTTGCAGCTGCATCAAAGTGCTCCACTTCTTGCATGAGGCCCTTCCTCTCTCACCACCCATCCAAGCTTCATTCATCTCTCTTTTGGGAAGCATGGCCATCATGGACAAGGCACTCGTGGCTTGCAAAGCTGGCATGAGCATTCGGGTGGCGAGTAAACAGTACAAAGTTCTGAGATCTACTCTGTTTGATTGTCTGCAAGGTCAAACATCTGTTTGTGGGAGACCCACAGCCTTGTCAAAAGAACAGGAGGACCTACTGGAGAGCTACAGCATGGGAATGAGTGAGTGTGGATTTGGACTGAGTCAAGGTAGTTAACTTTATCATGTCTACAGTAAAGAGTGTAGAATCAGCGTCCGAACCAACCATATATGTCTAACATTAGAATGTAGACGATGTCAATGTTGCCAGTCTAGTACTGGCTGAGACAAAGAAAGTTGTACTGTGCTGCGATCTTGAGGCAGAGCTACTGCAGTTAGCTTTGTGCAGTGTATCAACAGGCTCAACTGCAGTACTGAAAGTGGGCTGGCCTATGGGCTGACTGCAAAGCTTGATAAGCATGGCCACACACAGTCTTTAGCAATAATCAGCTCACAAAAATTTTAATATTGATGATCAAACAGGAGGGCTAGTTCTAAGAACAAGTTGAAGTGTAATGCATGGTGTACATATATGCAGCCCTAGACATAAGACAGATCAGGGATGTCAAAATTATCTAGACCACAAGTAGATCTGAATATCTCTATGCCAAATTTTGCATTTTCCATGAATTGCCATTCACCTTTAACAATCCAATTTTTTGTCTTGCAACAGCAACAACACAAGCAATAGCAGCAAACATTGCTGAGATGAGTAGTGGTAATTCAGACAGGGTGACAACAAAGAAGTGGTGAGTTGGTTTCAAAAACCGACATCCAAGCATCACAACAAAAGCACCAAAAGGGCTAGAACAGAGTTGAGCAAAACAGGGAGACCCTGCAATTCTGCAAAATATGTACCAGAAACTGCAGACGATTGTTAAGGAGAACATTACTTCCACATCAATGTGGAATGATGGTGAGAAACCTTTTGTTTAGACCCAGTCCCTCAATGTGTTGTCACAAGCAAGAGCCTGCAGCCCCAGCAACATCGACACACTAACGACCATATCACAGTCACTGTCACAGTTAGTGCAGCAGGTCAAATGCTGCCACCACACATAATCTTCAGTTGCAAGCAATTGCAAAGTGATCTGCTGGTGAATGGGCCTACTGATGCACTTTATTCAACACAGCCAAAAGGCTGTATGACTTGTGAGCTTTTTGATGATTGGTTCAACATGATCTTTCTGCCAAACACAAGCAGAGAAAGGACACAGGTAAGAAAATCTATGCCAAAAGTCTGTGAAAACAGCCAAACTCATAATTAGCATTTTACTGGAAAAGAAAAAAATCCTTGAGAAGACTATCAAATATTTTCCAGTTTTAGAATGGTAAACTAACAGTAGCTAGTGTCATGCAAAGCTGATCAAAGTTGGAATTGGCTTTTCTCATTTTGCAGCTCATCATTCTTGACAACCATTACAGCCACATCTCCCTGCAAGTTTTACAGAAAGCAAAAGAGAGCAATGTCCAGGTTTTTTGCTCTTCTGAGCAAAACTTCAGACTCAGTTCAACCACTAGATCGTTGCGTGTTCAGCTGCTTACAGTGGAGGTACCAGGAGCTCTGTGCAGCAGTGAGGCTGATAAAGCCTGGACATACATTAGCACTGGTGACTTCCCGGCAATTCTAAAGGAGGCACTTATCCGATCAGCCACACCAGTGAACATCACATCAAGCTTCTGAATCACTGGCCTTTGGCCAGTGGATTCAACAAAATTGCCTGAGTAGAAAATGGCACCTGCATCACTTTACTCAAGTATGTCGGCAAAAGAAAGTCGAAGTGGTGATAAAGACGAGAGATCAGGTGATGAAGATAGTACTGCCCACAGCAGGTGAGTTTGGCAAATGAGAGCTGTAAATAATTGCAGTAGTTATCCTCTGCCCAGAGTAATTTTCTGCAAAGATGCGAAAATATCTTTGACAAACCTAGTCAGTTCTGAAATTTCTATCTGATCAATGAACATGTAATTGTACTGGTAATCAACATGAAAGCACAGAGCGAGAAGGTTGTGACGCTGCCCAACTTAAAGCTGCTTTAACAGCAAGAAGCGAGCCATGCCCTGGTACAAGGCAGTGGCAATCTCTATCAGCAGAAGAAAAAGAGCATATCTATGAGGTCATGTACATTCTAGATCACTTTTGGATATCAGATGACGCATATCATGAGCTTGCTCTCCATTCTGAAGGTTTGGTATTACCAAGGTCCTACATCATCAAGCAGGCCCGAAAAGATTTAAACGACCTGCAAGCTATTGAGCTGATCAGCAAACTGGGAATAAATGGTGCCTGTCTAGCATTCACAAAAACCATTAAAGAAGAAATTCAATTGCTTTTTCGGGAAGAAAAGCTAGCTGTTGGGGAGAAACTGCACTTGAAAATTGCAGGTGATGGTGCCTCAATGAGTTGAACTAGCTCATTTCAGCTGCTAAATGTCTCCCTGTTGAACTGCGGCCGCCGTGTGCTTGCACAGGCTGGCATTCGCATGATTGCTGTATTTCATGCGTCAGAAATGCATCAGAATATACAAGATGGCTTTCACGAGGCATGGGAAGAGATTAATCAGCTGATCACAAAGAAGCAAATTTCTGCTGATGGTCAAAATGTGCCTGTGGAGACTTTTCTGGGTGGGGACATGAAATTTCAGCAGAAAGTGCTTGGCCTACAGTGCCAGATCTACGTATGCATGCGTCAAATGCAAAGTGGGGAAACATGAGCGGTGGAACATGGACAAGCCTGAGGACTTTTATGTCACCCTGCCCATGGTCCGCACAGCAGAGGAGCTACAAGATGGCAAAATGCTATGCAATCAGGCACACAAGCCTCTCATTAACATCCCTCTCAGCAATGTGGTCATTGACGAGCTCCACTTACTATTGCATGTTACGGATATATCGGAGAAAAACCTTGTTCTTGTACTGCTGCAGTGGGATATCAAAGAAGGATACTCAGAAGTTGGCGCAGGACTGCATTGTCAAGCTCTCATTGGTGTTTCATTTGCAGTGTGGTCTTCAAGGGCCCCTTGACGGGAGATGGAGTTCACTTCTTTAATGGGGTCTGACAAGAAAAAAGTTCTAAAGCTCCTGCCAGCATACTTTGAGGAAATCCTCCATTGTGAGACAGCTGCTCAAGTGAAGTGGTTGTGGGAGGAGTTTCAGCAACTCTACATTTGTCCCACTGGGAACCCTCACCACTTGATGTGGATTTTTATTTCAGCAGCGAGCAAAGAAGTGGATAAAGCGGTTCTGTGAGGTGGGAACTTGGCGCCTCACATATCGTGTGGATGTGACACCATACATGTATGATCTGCCATTTCATGTTCCTCAGCTACTGAGAGTTTTCAGTTCACTTAAGCCATTTCTTGCCAGGCCATTGAAAAACGCAATGATTATGCGAGGATCACATTTCACCAGAAGAGCACCAGGAGAGACCCTTGCTCAGATGTATTACAGACTGGAGAGAGGCAGCTGATGATTGAGCCGTTCGCTCAGGAGAAAAGGCCGTACCAGCAGCAAGTCCCTGATGCTGCAGAGTCTGATGAGCCATACAGCCTTGCACCGACTGGAACATGGACCCCTGTGCCAGAGAAGCCCTTGGACCAAGTTGTTGTTATCAGCACATCCAGTACACCAGTATCAACAAGCATTTCTTCCACTGGCACCAGCACCTCTGCAGCCAGCATGCAGCAGTGCACAACCTCTTCTCAATCCAGAGATACCCCTCAGAACAGCAGCCCACCCTCTGGTATGCCAGTTGATATTTCTAGCAGAAAGAGACATTATCCCTCTGCAGGGGTACAAGTAACTGACCAAGAGGTTGTGATGTCTCGTTCTCGAGCAGAAGTTGCTGCACAGCTGAGGAGAGGCCTTGCTGTGCCAAAGCGGCCACTCCAAGAGCTTCACAGTCGTCTTATCTGCAGCTTGGAGAAGCTGCGTCTAAGAAGCATTGAAACAATTAACAATCAGTTTTTTTTCTTCTGTGTGACAGCTTGTATTACTTAATCTTGCACATCCACCCCACTTAAGTATCCTAGCAATATTGGGAACATTAGACTAGTACTGTAGCTAAAATTATTGTGAAATTTTCATGTCAACACTCAGAGATGTGCAGACTCCCACAACTTGCCGAAGACACACTCAGCAGTGACCCTGCAACATTGCCTTCCTTGTACATATTCATGAATATAGCACCAGTATGTCAATTTTTGTTTACATAAATTCTCTGATTTTGTAAGGCCACCAAAGACAACAATATAACTTTGATTCTCTGACCCACAAAATAACAACTGCAATGGAGACTGAGGCAGAGAGAGAGAGAGAGAGAGACCAACAGACAGAAACAGAGGCAGAGAGAAAGAGAGGAAAGAGAGAGAGAGAGAGAGAGAGAGAGACAAAGACAGGCAGACAGACAGGCACACAGACAAATACTAACAGAAGGAACGAGTAAACTAAGCAATAAAATTGCGCTCAAAATCTACTTCCTAATAACACAAATTGACAACACTTCTTCAATTATTTGGGAATGAGAAATAGGAAGGTGAACAGAATCATTGTCAGGAAATGGGGTTTCTGCGTGCATGGGGCAACTTGAGGATGTGCACGAGAGGAGGAAGACAGGGAAATCAGCTTGATAAGGATCTCCACAAGTATTTCGCCATTTGAAGGTAGAAGTGGGGAAAAGATGGGGCAAGAAATGTTCTAACTTAAATGCGAGACGCCACTTTCTTGCCAGCTGCCCACCATTGTCACCGAAAACAAAACAATAAACATCACGGCAAAAAGGAATCATGGCTGATCAAGCTACGCTTCTCCGCCTTGAGCAAAGCAGTTGCCTAATCTGCCCCCGGAGCTGCAAAATCTCCTGCTGCTCTACTTCAGCAGGTGGATTAGGACTGTTGTACTCTCTGCGAGTTAAAAAGTTTGCCTCCATTTAGGGCTCATTGGAAATCCCATGAAAGAAGCTCATTAACCTACTCTATCAAGTGACCCCCATATCAGCAGCAGAGCCAGACCTGTGAGAAGTCTGCCCTATGAATGAGGTATTCCCACACATTCTGCAAAACCAGAGAGACCGTCAGTCTTGGACAACCCAAACTGGCATCTACAAAGTGAAAACCACTTGTTCTCTACCTCATCAACATTCTCAACTAATCTGTCATCAGTCACCCGTTCCGCCATGACAAGTCAATTCAAGTGTATTCAGCCACATCATGAGCACATGCCATCATGGTACATGTAGTTGAAAGATTGATTGCAGCAAGCACATGCCCACACGATGTGCATTCTAGACTCGTGTATGTACATGCATGCGACCACAACTTGAAGCTGCACTGTCATGTTCCCAAGGGTAACGGAGAAAATTCACTCTAAATCCCATGAATTACCTGGTTTATAGCTGGACGCTAAATAATGCAATTTCCCACGATGCCACTGCTTGTTGTCTTGATATGCTTTGGTGGCAGGAACTACTCCAGTCATGGGATGGCTGTTCCTACTTTCTCAAACCACAGTACACTCCTGCAGCAGACCTTCACAAAAAGGTCAAGAAGGAATGTGACTGTACTGGCGACTTGGAAACAACCAACGAGAAGAGAGCTGTTGCCAATGTTCAGAAGCTGGGAGCAAAGTAGTTGGATTTTGGTTGCAAGCTTCATCTTCATCTTTCCAAGGGATGAATGTGCATGTTACCAACAACTACAATTATGTGTATGGTCAGCCATCACCAGCAAAGAAGAGGCTGCAGCTCTCTCGATTTCTAGAAAAAAAGGAGTGAATATTGAGCTTATATTTACTACTTAGTATCAATATTTACTATTTACTAGTATTTAGTACTAATATTTTGTTAGTAGAATGAAAATGCACCATTTGCTGTTTGGAGTTGAATGGAGGGAATGGTGTTATTCACTGACAGAGCTAAGATAATTGATTAAAACAGCGACGTGGTAGGTGGCAATGAACCACATCTGTTCATAGTCTCCAAAGCCTGACATCCATAAAAGTTTTCAGGTTCCCAAAACCTTGACCTCCCCAAAACTGAGTGTTAGGATCCAAATGAGCAGTCCAGAAACACCTCAACCTGGTGGAGGTCAGAAGGATGAGGTGTGCAAAGGCAGAGATTAAATTGTCATGTCTCATCCTTTTCCTTTCTCTGCCAAAGATTTCTTGCACACTTGTGCTGCCCAGTTATTGTGAGGGGAGCATGGCTATTTCCCCAAACCAGTGATAGCTGAATACGTGCAAGTATCTTATCAACCAGGCATTTCACATGAGCAAAATTAAGGTGGAATTCTCCAGTTAAGCGCTCAATGTCAATTTCATTTGTCACAGAGATCGTCTTGTTTGATCATGATAGCATACAAAGACAGCTACAGTCCAGCCTTATCTCCTATTAAAAAAAAACAACAACATTTGCTGTAGCAATAAGAGTACTAGCATTAGTCTGAAAGATCCGTAAATTTACATACACGAGGTTGCCATGGCAGAAGCCTAGGGTAAAATGGTGGCCACTCAGAGATTATTGTCTTCTCCCTTCTGCTCCATATAAATGTATGGACTCCCTGCTGGAGCTCAAGTGAGCTCCAATTGAATGGAAATGTAGAGGGCACAGGTTAAATGTAGGCCCCCTAGTGACAATACATGTAGACCCTTCTCCTAATTATTGTCTGGGTTCGAGGACAGAGCATCAATTGATGGAAGCTTTCACCGCACCAATGGCAGACAAGGACAAGGATGAGACCTTGTCGCCAACAGACAACTCTTCTGGGCCTGATGAGTCACAGACTGTGGCAAAGTTGAGTTGGTATCTCAAGTTGTATAGTGGCTGCCTTGCTGGAAAAAATCTGATCTAGTGGCGAGGTAAGAGCCTTCAAAGTTCCTGTGATTGAAGATCGTGTGATCATGGCAAGCGCCAATCGAAAGTTGATTGCTGTCTGTGCCTTGTCGATGACCATGAAGCTGTATTAGGATGTTCTTCTATAGCATCAAATAGATCAACGATAAGTCTGTTTCGTTTTGTGTATGCTATGGGAGGATACTTTACAGTTAAAATCCCAATGCTGCTCGGACAAAAAGCTCTATCATATTGGCTGCGAAATGACCACGATTGGTGGATGATGCAGTAACTGTAGATACTGTGACCTTTCCCTCAAGTGGCTGGATGAACAACACACAAGATCTTCCCTGGGTGACAGCCGGTACCATGCTGGATCACTTGATGACAGGGAAAAATTTTTCCTATGACGAAATTGTTCTTCCTTGACCGCACTGCGAAAGAATGATGAGATCACGACTCTGCACACCGATAAAGGTAACACAACTGTAGTCTTGAACACCACCGATTATGAACAGAAAGCGAATGATGTGTTAGAGCACCCTCTGTTTAAAACTCTTAAAAAGGACACAACAGCACGTAACAAGAAACGTGTGAACAATACATTGAAAAATCTGTTTGAGGAGATCAACGAGAGTGTGTATGAACATTTATGAGTTTTGATGAACAGAACGTGAATGCTGCTCTTCTATGGATCAGCAAAAACACACAAACCGGACATACCGTTAAGACCCATCATATCAACCATCGGATCTGCGACATACAAGATAGCTAAGTGAATTAGCTGGATTTTATCACCGTACGTGAAAGGTGCAGCTAGCTACATCCAGAATATGAAAGATTTCATTGAAAAACTCGACAGCATGATGGTTGATGATGACGAAGTGATAGTCAGTTTGATGAAATCCCTCTTCATGAGTGTCCCTGTAAAGGATGCAATGATCGCAATTGAAGAACCTCTCCATTCTGGCACGGACTTGAAACAACAGACGGGAATGGGAGCGAAAACTGTGCTAAAACTGCTCAACTATGTCTCTCAACAATGAACTTTCAATTTCGCAGAAAACACTATGCCCTAATGGATGGATTAGCAATGGGATTGCCAGCATTACCAGGCATTGCCAATGTGTTTATGGACAGCTTTGAACGAAAGGTACTCACTACATTTCCACAGTGCCAACCGAAAACATGGTTTCATTTTGTTGATGCCATTTTTTTTCCATTGTGAAGGAAGTCCATGTGGACACACTTATTGCGCACTTGAACACGCAACATCTGTTGATACGCTTTATGGTGGAGAGAGAATACAAGGCTCGACTGCCGTTCATGGATACGATGGTTCAGTGGGCAGAGGACAGACGAGTTCTGTTCAATGTATACAGCAAGCCAACACACACCGGATGCTACCTTAGTTTCGCATCAAATCACTCAAGCAACATGAAAAAATCCGTTGTCAGTTCACTGTACGAATGGGTGAAGTACACAATGGTAAGCGACGAGGTGAAACAGGAGACGGACAGGATCAAGGAGAACTGCGGCAGAACGGCTACACAGACTGATTGATGGAAAAGGTCATCAGAGAAGTGAAGCGACGAGGCAGCGAAACCAAGAAACTGCAGAAGGATAACGCAGAAGAAACCGAAACAATCACCATCCCTTACGTCCAAGGAGTAAGCAAAGGAGTCAGACAAGTCTTGGCAACACTTGGTATTTGCACAGCCATGCAATCACAGAAGATGAAATGGTCCCTCATGGGAAAAGCGAAGGACAAGCTAGCAAAGGAAGAAACTCTGGGAGTGGTGTACGCTATTGGGTATCAAGAGTGTAAGATGGTGTACATAGGTGAAACAAAAAGAACTGCCGCCCAAAGAACAAAAGAACACTGAGCAAATATGAAGAGCAGACTCCTAGAAAAGGCAGTTGCCGAACATGCCCACAACGAAGCACACGCTATACATTGGCAGCCAATGATCATTGAAAAAGAACAAGACAGCAGGAAATGAAAAGTGAAAGAAGCAATACACATCAATGGGATGAGAAAGAGGAACGGGACGATGAATCAACATTGAAGACTAAAGCTTAGTAAGATCTGGCTAGCCCTAGCGGAATGACAATCGTTGCACATCTCACAGTCGCACACCTTTCCGGCTTCCTTTCACATCTAACCTTTGAAAAAGTTGTACCTGATAATACATCTAAGAAACCATTATTGCATCTATTCAGACACTATGTGCTAAACTCACTAACATACTTGTAAAATCATCACTGTTTCGGCCTTTATTTTATCCTAAACTGCTGCCAACATTTATCTGTAACCACTGGCAAGTGCTATCGGTTGACACCTCCATGAACACATCCTTTCTGGACATGTACCATATGTAACATGGATCTACAAAAGCATGCACTCTGAGCTTAGTAAACTGTTTCATTCCTGAAGAAGGCCTGGGAATACAGGCCGAAACATCGAAGAATAAGTTGTTTTCTTGAGCTGGAAAAAGGGAGCTACTGAGTAAAGTATAAGACCCAGTGAGAAATGCCTTCAAAGAAATTGTTCTTGTCCACAAGCTGTTGCGAGGTTTCGATTTTTTTTGGCGGATATGTGCACAACCTAAAAGTGGCGAAAAGTGAAGGGAATACATTCCTGATGTCGAAATGCGTTAAAAGAAATCAATGAAATATTCACAAAAGATTGTTTGCGAGGACTGTGACAAAAGGCTTTGCTACTGCTACGTTCGTCACATGTGAAGGCTGCCCAGCTGGGACATGTGGTGGTTTATGCCAGCACATTTTTGCACTTTTAATAGCTGTAGAACATCACTGATCACAGCCAAGTGGTAGCACACTTCCTGGTGCTGAGCCAGTCACATCTCAGCCATGTCCCTGGGGTCCTTGAAAAAGAGACATCATGCCACAACCAGCGATGCAGACACTTGTTAAGAAGGCAAAGTTTGATGATGAGATGAAGAAGAAAGCAGTGTCCTGTTCACTCTATGAAGCCCGAATCATTGACTTGAGGGAAGCTATCGAGGAAGAAATCGATGAATTTATATCACAGCTTCAATCACCTTCCTGGATGAAACTGTTGATACCTAGAGATTTTGATGTAGTTGATACTTCCTTTGGTTCTGCACCACATGGAAGCATGGCATCATCAACTTCTTCACAATGGCAAGCCTGTGAGTGAACCAAAGAGTTTAAAGAGCCAATGTTCACCCCAACATCTTTTTCCCAGCTTTGCCTTTGTCACAACCTAGTTTAAGATGTGTTGTTCGCGATGAAGTGGAGTGGCCCACCAACCTTCAATGCATTGAACACTGTGCAAGGGGACAGGCAAGCAACGCAGAGTGAAAAGAGCTCCATACCTATACCCTAACTGTTTCAAACTTCAAAAGGATTTGTCACAGCAAGCAGATGTGTTCTTCTGTGTTGGCAACACTGTTTGATGCAAAGTCCCTCGACCATGTTCCAGCTATTCGTCACAGCAGGAAAATAAGCATTTGGCCATAGTGGCGTACAAACAGCAGAAGCAACAGGTTGGCAGTCCAGTTCATTTGCGTGCATCTGGAATCACATTGCACACACAGTTTTGCTACCTTGGTGCTAGCCCTGATGGTCTTGTTTTTTAACAGATTGGCAAAGCCAAGATATGGTCTGCTGAAGGTGAAGTGTCCTTTTGCTCTGTTTTGTAAGTCTATGACTGTGGAAGAAGCTTGTTGTCTCCAACCTGATTTTTGTTGTCACATTGTTGGAGGAAAGGTTACTATTTGTACTGACCATCAAATCCAAGCCCAACTGGCTATTTGTGGAGCTACGTGGTGCAAATTTGTTGTATGACTTGGGCTAACAAATCTGTTTGTGAACCGAGTGTCTGTGGCACCAGATTTCTGGAAGGATTTTGTTCTGCCAACCTTGTTGTCATTCTATCAGCATAAATGCGTTCTGTATCTGAAGGACAAGCAGTGGCCAGTTCCACCTCAGTTGGATGATAATGCCCCAGCACATGATAGAACCATATGGCTAAGGAATGTGGAAATGCTGCTGGGACCAGACATGTGCCAGTTGTGTGTTGGAGGAAGAAATGGCCGTTCAGCATGTGCCATTATTTGTGTTGTATTTGCCAGAAAGTTCTTGTCGGGAGCTGCAATGGATGGCGGAGCATTCACTGAAGATGTCATCTGTGCAGTAATGGAACAGGGCAATGCCATTTACGAGAGAGAGGGCTTTGATAGATACCTTTCTGTTGACGGAGTTCTTGACATCAAAGATATTGGGATCAAAATGTTGGTGGAATCATTTGTTTGTCCATCTGCTTTATCCATCATGGTTGATCTCATTTGTGACCACGCTCGAAGCTATCCGAGTGGACTCTGCTGGTGTTTTCATTGTGACACCATATGCATTCAGTATTGCTTCAGATGGTGACAGTCTGTTTCTGTTTGACAGTCACACTTATGGAGCCAATGGAGCTCTACTAGCAGGAACTTTGCAAACTCAGGGAGCTGAGTATCTGCATTATTTCTTTGCACACCATTACCTTTTAATGAGGAAGATGAAGCTAACAAAGCTGGTCACTTCAGTATCTTGAAAATGTGAATGGTGATCTATTGGTCGTGATTTACTTAGAGTGACATAGTAAAGTCTGCATCAGCTCCAATTCTGCACTTCTGTGTGACAGCACATCGAACAATGTCAAACATTATTGCACAAAAAGTATAAATGCAATCCACCTCAATCACTGGACCAGCATTTGCTAAATATAAACATACCAAGAAGCAGCAGATAAGTGGCAGACCTGTTAGGGGCCAGACAGATGGTGTGAATGTGGCTGCATTTTTGGCGTTTTTGATGCATTGTCATGGTGATTTCACACCAGTGCATAAAATCCTGCCCAGCTGAAACATGGCTAGGGTGGCAGATTATATGCAGCTGCGTGTGATGAGCTAGCATTTTCAAACCTTGGCACTCCTTTTGACTTTCATGCCTTTTTCACACTTACTACCAGTTGTTCTTTCCTTGCTGGCTTTGTGGCTTTGGTTTTGAAGATGAAGTGGACAGATCGTTTGGAAGCAAAACTTCTTGAGCTGTGACATGAATCTGAAAAGAAATGTGAAAAAATGCAGACGAAAAAGGAGCAGCATCTTTGGGCTTTGGAGAAATTGATTGCCTTTGTGCAGAAGGAAGATGTTGATGTCACCGGCTTGACATGCGTTGTCATCAAAAATAAATTGGACAACCTGAGAAAAAAGGAAAGGCCCTAGTTGAGTGCCACATCAAGCCCTTGCTGAAGCAGCCAGAATAGAAGATGGGCGGCGGTGCAGTCAATGACATTCCTCTCTCAGATCTGCATGAAAATCTTGACTGGGATGAGCTGTGCAGGGCACAGCTTGTATTTCACTTTGTTTGTAAATAATCTCACATGGGGTATTTGGCCTATGCAAGATACAGTTGTCCCAGACGATGAAGAAGAAGGCCAATCAACAACGCCAACTGCACCGCTGTCACCTAGGAAAGCATATGGTCTCTGGGATAAGGTGTTCCTTCAGCTCCCGTAGAGCTTTGTGAACAATGCTCACAGCTATTGACTTTCTTGTACTGTACAGCAAAGCCAGCTGTGAAAAGGAGAGACCATGCACCAGGAAGTGCAGCGTCATGGCCAAACACTTTTCCGAAGAGAAGTGGTGCACATATTGGTGCTTTCCTTGGCTAGCCTGTGCCTATATCTGCAGTGTAGCCTGAAAAATGTGCCCTTCATCATTCTCAAATGCTGCAGATACTGCTGATCCTCCCGATCAGGGTACAGAAAACCCACAACACAAAAGGTCAACAGAAACTGGCACTCCCACACACCTCCCCCTCTTGGTGCTGCCTAGAAACACCTCCTTCGACGCATCCTGCCGAAGAGTTCCACCATCATGGGGCTGCAAAGCCAAAAAGTCTCAAGTAACAAATGATGAGAAGAGCTACTCTTGGCGGCAATGCGATGATATGGAAAGCTAGAATCGTGATCTTGCCCACCTTCATCAGCAAGCAGTTGCAACCACTGCTTGACAAAGAAGCAGAGAAGCAACCACAAGTTTCCTTCATCCTGACATCGTGAAAGAAGGGGATATCTGTGCAGAAGACAAGACTGACATGAAAGGACATTGCAAAGCTTCAGTTGCTTTGAAGATTGGCATGCACTGACTTGTTCTCTTGACAACGGAACAGTTTCCATGATGGCAATTGCACAATGCAAGATAATCCACTGCGTTATATCTGATCGACAAGTTTTGTGTGTGACTGTGCACCCACAGCGGTTTTTGCATTTTTGATGGTCGCATGCACCAGGGTTCATGCCGTCTGAACAGCCTGTTAATACGAAATCATTCCACCAAAGAAGCACACACACGTAGTCCACATGCCTATTCAGCCAGTATTGGTCCAAAAATATTTGCAAGGGCACAGCAGATACTCCATATTTGAAGGACAGAACCACACAAAGCCATTGGGATGACATCATCGAAGATGCATTTTACTTGTCCAATAGTCCTTTCAATATGGATGCGCAACCTGGCAATTTCTGCGTCTTCTTAACATCAGCCTCTGAAAGAGATGCTTTGCTCCCTTTAAATAGTGGTGCATTGAGGATAAGATTGTTCTCCACAAGAAGATTTTGCACTTCGAAGCCTCAGTCTGCCATTATGCTCTTACCAGGAGGCCTGTCTCACAACAGCCCCAGAATGCCACTCTGCCCAAACAATGTTTGGTCACTAATGGATCCGGAAAATAATTCACTCACAAATATGAATGAGCCATCTGGGGCAGTCACGAGAAGACGCTTCATCGTCGTGTGGGACTTGGAAGATGGAGATATCTATCTTGCTGTTTGTGGACAACTGCCCTGCGCACCCAGCTGCGAACAATTTGTCTCATATCAAAGTTATCTTTCTGCTTCCCAATGCAACTCCCCACCTACAGCCCATGGACCAGGGTATCATCTGGTCCATGAAGGCTTATTACCGTGGTAAGCTTCTGGCCAAGAGGGTTGCAGCCCTTGACAGCAAAAGGGAGTTCAAAGTAAACTTGCTGGATGCTCTTCACTTAGTCCATTCTGCATGGAATGAGGTTAAGTTGACCACGATTTCCAACTGTTTCCGCAAGACTGGTTTTCCTACTGGCCAAGCACCAACAGAGTCAGTGGCAGATGCAAATACTTTAGAGGCTTCTGAGATGAGCTAAGTCACTGAGTCTCTAGCTGTTCTTCAAGAGAAGAGTGTGCAAGGGCTTGAAGGTGTTACTGCTGTTAATTTTGTTGATGTTGATGCTGCTGCTGAGTCGAGTGGAGAGCAAAGCATCCAGGAAATAGCAGCTTAACTGAAGGCGCACAATGCTGCTGATGATGATGATGATGAAGACAAGGGCAATAATGATGACAGTGATGCAAGTCCATTAGTGTCATTGCCTGAAGCAGAGTGTTGCATCACAACTCTCAGATATTTCCTTGTGACAAGATGTGATGGCAAGAAACTCCTTCACTCTCTGGATGGATTCGATATGTTCCTTGCTCAGCAAAGGCACAAAGCAGTCCACCAAACAGCATGACGGACCTTTTTACACCTGTCATTGAAGTGCCAGAATAGGATAGTAGTTTAAAAATAAATTAAAAAAAACATCTGCCTATTCCTTGATGTGCTCTGAAGTCACTCCTTTGACTTGCTGTTACAGAAGTCAAGGTCTAATTTCCTCTTGGGATTTGTGTGTGTGTGTGTGGGTGTGTGTGTCTACATGCGCATGCATACAAAACATGTTATTTAATTTCAGTTAGCATGAAAACTGTAAGAAAAAAATTCATCTCATCAGGAAGTCCTTTAACATGAAATTTGGATAACATGAAATAAGTACTCGGTCCCAGGCTTCTCGTACTAAGAGGGTTCCACTGTACTATTGTTGAGATCTTACGGTTAGACAAATAACTCTTAAACCAGGTGAGTTCCACAGAAGCCATGCTGATGCTCGACAGTTTTTTCAAGGGGAGACTGTGATCGACAAGATCAAATGCTTTCACAATGTCAAGAAAACAAGCATGTACTGGGTTACCGGATTGTGATTGGCAGATGGTATGTGGGAAAGGGGCTGTGATAGGAAATTCACCTCTTAGAAGATAAGCAGTTTGTATGGGTGATGGGTATGTACAGTGAGTTGTGAAAATGGTCTTTCTCGCCCCTCAGACATGAGCGGCTCTGAAAATATTAGGTCAGCTGCAGAGGCACTTCTTTTTTTGAAGATGGCAATGGAACTGGCGGTGATGAAGATCGTACAAACTTGGGCTTGCAGGGCTGCATAGCTTCAACAACTGTGCTGTGCAAGCTGCGGACATGATTTCATAGGCTACTGGTGGTACTACCGTTCCACTTCAAATGCTTTCCACAACTCTTGCACTCAGCTTGGCCTGCTGCCTTGTCTTTTTTGAAATATAACCAAACCAGCGAATCCACAAGGCTTCCTTCTGCCATTTTTCCAAGACAACAGCGCATGCGCAATGCATCTATGAATAATTCACATCTCAGAAAAAAATTGAATAGCAGTCCTTGATTCAAACTATTGTATATTTGGTTATTCGTTTCACCCCTAGTTATAGCCTTATTATCTGTACTTATGCTGGAGGATACTTTGGCCTTGTCGTCTGCTGCAAGATACAGTTCGATCAAGGCATAACTTAGAGAAGGAAATCCCTACAGACTCACGCACCATCCATCCTTTGGCAAAGGGCAACCACGTATGAACTGCACATTAGTGTCAACGCTAAGTAGTTCACGGCCTTGTGACGATATAGTCTGGCTGGACAGTACTTAATTGATATTGCCTAGCAGCCATGCCTACATGTACCCTGTCCTCCATTTTGATGCTCTTTTGATTTCCTGTCTTCTAGCTTTCACCACGTGTGTGTCTATCTCAACAAATGAAACTAAGACAAGACCTGGTTTCATTGTGACTGTTAGGGTTTAGAATCCCTACGTAAAAAAACGTCACGTGGTGTCAGAAGTGGAGCCCTACGTTCCAGGCCGATGGCAATGCCAAATCTGCTTCCAGCTCCATCCTCACTTCTAATCCACAACACTCAACAGCAGAAAAATGGAAAAAGTTCGAACTAGCTTGGAAACATTATGCTTCAGCAATAAAACTCACAAGCAATAGTGAAGCTGTGCAGGTATCCACGTTATTAACTGTAATCGGCAAGGAAGCACGGGAAGTGCACTCCACCTTCCAATGGAACACTCTGGGCGATGAAGACAGACTCCAACCAGTTTTGGATAAATTTTGTGCCTACTGCAAGCTAAGAAGGAATGTACCTTTTGAGTGTTTTTGTTTCAATCGTTGAGTGCAAGAGCCTGGTGAAAGCTATGATCAGTATCACACTGCACTTAAAAATTTGCAGAAGGATGTGACTTTGAGAACATCACACCGGACGAAATTTCTGCAATCGACTTCTTTTTGGTATTCGTGATAACAAGGTCAGAGAATGCTTGCTGCATGAAAGCAACCTAACCTTGAAGAAAACAGATGAGCTCTGACACGCTGCAGAGACAACAGGTAAGCAGATGAAGGCTATGGAGAGTGACAATGCCGTGGGATCGTCAGTTATGGCGAACGACTCAGACACCCTCTGCAGTGTTTACAGGAGTACATGATGGAGATGGGGACCAGGGAGGAGTACCTGATGCAAAGAGCCATCTCCTTGCCTTGTTTGGTGGGTGACTCTAGAAAGCCGAGACTTTCAGGCATCACACCATCTTTCTCTGGGTCTGTGCCCGGGCCTTTACAAAGGAGAAGATCGTCTGCTACTACCACTGAAGTCAGTTTAGGGGTGATGAAGTGCCAGCATCAACTGGAACGGGAATTGGAGGCTGCCAAAGCGGAGATTGCTTGCGAACGCCATGGGCTGCAATGCCTGATCCAGGAAAATCAACTGACAATCACGAGAAAAAAAGGCTGAGCTTCGTCACTGCATAGCCTTGCTCAAAGCGGAGCAGTGTGGCTTCCAGGTACGCAATACGACTGAACATTCTCTCTATGGAAGCACACGCATATCATCAGGTGATCATGTAGGGATGGCATTAACAGCCCGAGGGTGTGTGCATCGTGAGACATGGCTTGAGTCATCGCGTGAGTACCCTGAAGACTTGTACGATAGGATGCAAGTTCTTTCAGTAGATGAATCAGTCAGACGATGGTTGAGGATGTAACCTGCAGCAGGCAAACACCTTGATCGAGATCGTGCGTATGATGATGGCGAGTCATATGGGTCAAGGATATGGACTTTCCAAAAGGGCACACAGAGTCATACTCGTGTACATGCTTCACCCAAAAGAAACCGGAAACGACATGCCATGCATGTGAGTGAACATGCCCTGGAGCAAGAGCTGCATGAACATACACGTATTAGATATACAACGATGTGGCGAGGTCTTAGCGTTTATAGAGCATGGGGAGGTGCGAGTCTTGGGCAGCACTTGCACCTCCCCATGCTCTATAAACACTAAGACCTTGCCACGAGTTGTATATCTGACTTGTACCACCAAGTAAAATAACTTACACCATGGCTGAGTGAGGCTTTAATTTGAAAGGCATGGCGCGCTGGGAGTGCTGTTGAAATGGCTCTTTCACAAAGTGATCTCAATATTAGCTTTGATCCAGCATTTCTGCAGGAGTGTGATTCTGCCTTTAGTGAAAATGACATCAACCTTAATGATTTAGATTTTCTGCTTACGAAGGAGCAGGAAGAGTTGCGTTTTCCAGATCCTCTCTTGGACAGCCAGTTGAAGGCAAAGGTTAATGCAGCTGTGCCCACGAACACGTGTGAGAACACCAGTTGGGGTCTTTCCATATGAAATGCTTGGAGAGATAATCATCTCTAGCAAGGCATTGCCGTACCTGACTTACATCAGGGTAGAGTGAATAATATCGACAAGTCTCTGGCATTATTCTTTCAGGAAGCCAGAAGGCAGGATGGCCAGGCCTATCCAGCCAAAACTCTGTACCAAACCGCATGCATACCTGCTGCCAAGAATTGATGCCACCCTAGACAGATTTTCTGGTTCCAGTCTCTTCTCTAGAATGGACTTGGCTAGTGGTTATTGGCAAGTGCCACTTGACGCCAATGCCCAGCAGAAGTTGGCCTTCACAACACCATTTTGCCCATTATCGATTTAAAGTTATGAGCATTGGTCTACACAACACATCCGCAACATTTGAGTGCCTTATGGATGCTGCTCTTGCGGGATTGCCTTTTGATGTCAGTCTGGTGTATTTAGATGGCATCATTTTGTTTGCTAAGACGTTTGAGGAGCATTTGTCAAAACTGAAGTTCGTCCTCAAAAGTCTCCAAAAGGCTGGCTTGAAAATTAAGCCAAGTAAGTGCATCTTGGTCTGCAACACTGACAAGTATCTGGCCACATTGTGTCTGCTGCTGGAGTGAGCACAGATCATGCAAAAGTGTCTGCCATCGTGAAGTGGTCTCAGCCAACTTCCACCAAAGGTGTTCGTGGTTTCCTCAGCTTGGCCTCATATTATCGATGCTTCATTCCGTCATTTGCTGCCATTGCTGCTCTGCTGCACAAGCTTGCCGACAGTCGTCACAGTTTGTCTGGACACCTGTGGCCGTCAGTGCTTGGTGAATGCACCTGTTCTTGCTTTTCCCAAATTTCGCATACTGTTCATTCATGACACTGATACGAGCGGGACTGCTATTGGAGCCGTTTTATCACAATGCTTGGACCATCTAGAGTGTCATCGCCTATGCTAGTTGGACATTGATGAAGGCTGAGTGTCACTACAGCACTACTTGCCATGAGCTCCTGACAATTGTGCATTTTGTGCAGCACTTTCATTCCTACTTCTTGGGTTGGCCCTTCCAGCTCCAGTTGTAACAAAAACTGACAACACGAGACACACAAGCACACACAAACACAAACAATGACGGCAACACACATGACTTAAAGTTTAAGGGTGCACTTTTTTATATTTTCCCTTGAATTTCTGCCATTGACAGGAGAACTGGAGTTGACAGAAGACTCAAATCAGCATAACGGTTTTGCTAGTACTCTTGTTCTATCATGTAAATCATGCTCAGCCAAGTTTGACTGGTGCACCTCTGGAAAAAATCGAAGCCAATAAACCTTATGAGAACTTCTCCCTTGCTCACTAGTCTGGTGGAGGCCATGCTATGCTTTCCAAGATTGCTGGAATTTTCAACATGCCACCACCACTCCACCGAAAGTGTGTGCAACGGCACATTGAGAGAGTACTACAGGGTGGTGAAGTAAACGTAATCCTCCTCACAAATTAATGCATACAATTTTGACTAGACCTGTGTTATCATGATTATGTTTATGGGTCCAACAAGTACAACTCACATCTAATATCAACCTGCTCACAGAAACCTTGGCATCTCAGCCATCTCTGGAAATTTTTGTTATGATTGTGTTTCAGGAGAGCATGACATCTGCAGCAAAAGCTCTACGTGAGAAGCCACCATCTCCAGCAACACCACCAGGACTGGCAGATTGCATTGTTTCATTTGATGGTTTTTGGTCGCATCAAGGTTTCTCTGCTGCCTACGGGTTTGGCTCAGTGATTTCAGTTGACACAGAGAAGGTAGTGGACTACTGTGTGACCTTGAAAATTTGCCCCCAGTGTGCCCAAAAGGAACGGACAGATCCCGAGCATGGTGATGAGTGGCAGAAGTGGCAAGAACAGCATGCCCATGACTGCATGATTAATCACCTGGGCTCTTCAAGAGCGATTGAAGCTGATATCGCTGAAAGTCTGTGGTCACAATCCGTTGATGAGAACAAGCTCCACTACATAGTGCTTGTGGGAGATGGAGATGGGTCTTCCTTTGGTTGAGTCGCTGCTTGCCAGCCTTACAGCAAATCCTCTGAAGAGCAAGCAGTGAAGGAAGACTGCATTGGCTATGTGCAAAAGTGGATGGGGACCAAGTTAAGGGAGGTGAAGCGAACATGGCAAGGCCAAAAGCTTTCTGATGGGAAGGGCATTACTGGGAAGAATCCTGGATCAATACATATCAAGTTTATTACGGAAAGGTCTTGAGGAACAACTGTGGTAATCCTCAAGCTGCCAGTGATGCTCTGATCTCAATATACTATCACAGCATTTCTACAGATGATCATCCCCAACACCACCTTTGCCCTACTACCGCCACCTCCTGGTGTGGACACCAGCAGTCAATCCACCATAAGAAGCACTTCAAACATAAGCCAGCTCTACCTGAAGTTGTGGCTGATGTTGAGGCCAGTCTTTGAATCCCTTTCAAAGACTTCTTTGCACACGCGCTGCACATGAGGGCTTACATAGAACAGCAATAAATCCCTGCACACCACAATTTGCTCCATTGCTCTGAAAGAGGTATTCAACCAGCCACAAGTAATGTTTCTGGCAGCAGTAGTAGCTGTAGGAATCTATAATGATGGACAAGCTTTTGTGAAGTGCCTGCTGTTTTGCCTTGGTTACCATTGAGGCAAGCACACTCTGCAGGCCATGCAACTAGCTGACAAAGAGCGAGTGCGCAAGGCCAATGCAGCTACATCTGACGAGGGGAAAGCAAACTGAAAGGAGAAAAAGAAAAAAGGATGCATTGAGAGGACAAGGCTGTTGAAAAGGAGGGAGTGACATATGAGCCAGGCACATTTGGACCAAATGGCAAGCTCCTACAAACAGCTCCAGAATCAAACAGCCAAAACAGCAAAGAGAAGAAGAGAAGGTTATGCGGCAAGTGCCAGCTACCTGTAAAACACCACAAGAGAGGTCAGCCATGCCCTCTTCCACAGGCTCAACCACGTCTGCGGAGTACGAGGGCAATTGTCTTTTCTTCTATATATTTACAGTTCGTTGTTTTGCCAGATTTGTGTATACTATAGATAATAATAATAGTGTAAGTAATTTATTGCTAAATGTTGGCTTTAATGTATACATGAACTATTTCTGTTTGCTTTTGTATGAATGTATAGATGACCTTATATTATCACTTGCAAAATACATACTAAGTTTACAGCAGAACATTGATCATACGCATATTGCTTATCCAAACATTCGATTATCTGAATGGCCTTATGGAGTGCATGTGAGCAATTTGTACACAATCTGTGTGGGCAATTTGTACCGTGTATGGCATAGTCCACACGCTACGGTGCCAGCGTTGAACCCACCTTGGCCATGCTTTTGTTTATGTTGTCATTTTGTGGGAGTTGTTTGCTTTAGAGCTCTTCACAGTAGTGCCTCTGGTGTTGTAGACGATGGCTGCTCCACGGGCAAAGAGAAAGTGTGCTGTGCTGACCATTGAGGACAAGTTGAAAGTCCCAGAAGGCCTGGGTGGTGGTGCATCTCTTGGAAGTATGGCTGAAAATTTGGTGTCGGGCGAAGTACATTTTCAGACATAAAAAAACAGTCAGATGACCTCTGCTTGCACAAGGAGAAGACTGTTCAGATGGGCATGCAGCGAACATCGAAGGTGATTAGGCTGGGCAACTTCCTAGAGTTGGAGAAAGCTCTCTTTGTGTGGTTCTGCCAGAAGAGAGCTGAGGGTGTAGATGTGTCTGGTCTGTTGCTGTGCGAGAAGGCAAATTTGCTGGCCAAAATGATCTATGGGGAGGATACAATGTTTGACACTAAGGCTGGTTGGAAGTGGCAGCTTTGCCAGTGCCATGGAATTCACTCTTTGAAAGAACATGGTGAAAAGGCATCTACTGACTGTCCTGCTGTGGAAAACTTCATCTTGACATTCCAGCACTTTGTCAAAGATGAAGGTCTATCATGCGAACAGCTCTTCAACTGTGACAAGACAGGTCTGAACACCCACCTTCTGCCATGGACAATGCCAGCCACTGCTGCTGAAAAAAGAAAAAAGGTGTCTGGAAAGAAAGCATCAAAAGAATATGTCACTTTTAATATCTGCTCGAATGCTGCAGGGATGTGCAAGCTACTGCTGCAGATGATTGGCAAATCCCACAACCCCAGTGTTATTGCAATGTTTGGCCAGATTTGATACCTGTGGACTATGTTGGACAGAAGAGTGCGTGGATGACGACTGATTTTTCACACGTGGTTTCATGAAACATTCGTTCCGGAGGTCTGCCAGCACCTGAATTTGATTGATATTGAACCAAAAGCTTGCCAGCTGCTTGACAATTGTTCTGCCCATCTGACTGCTGAGCAGCTCATCAGTGATGATGGTTTGATATTTGTCAAGTACTTGCCTGCCAATGTCACCAGTCTCATCCAACCAATGGATCAAGGTGTCATAGAAATGTCAAGTGCTGATAAAAGCAAAAGCTGTTGAGGAAGCTGGTCATTGAGGAAGAAGCTGGCACAGGCCCTCGGCAGAATCTGTGGCTCTTAGCATGACAGCAGATTTGGTTGATGAAGCAGGGGCTGATGTTCTACTGTTGACGCTGCATAAGTCATGGAGGAAGATCATGCTGATATAAGAAGTGTCAGACACCCTGCTTCCAATTCTGATGCAGGCGACAACATTGAACGTGATGCCCAGGAGCTGCTAACATCCCTGGGCTCAGACGACCCAGCCCAAGATGTAGCAGAGTGCTTGGATGGAGGTGAAGATGATGCAGGCTACCAGTTGATGACCAATGAGGAGATTTGCCTGTCTGTCATGCAACAAGCCAAGCAGGAAAAATCAGGAGAAGAGACTGAAGAAGACGATGTACCAGTTCCAAATGTGTCACACTCAGCTGCTGCAGACTTGCTGGACAAATGCATCCTCTGGCTGCAAGAACAACCTAAGGCCACGGTTGCCAATGTTGCCATTCTCTGCCAGTTGAGATCACTTGCTTGCAAAAAGCGCATATCGTCTCTTTGCCAACACACCATCACTGACTTCTTCACAAAGTAAAATTACTGTGCAAGCATGAATTTATGATGTTGAACACATGCATGTGTAATAAAATTACAGTATTCATAAAATTGCATTGGTGTGTGCTTCAATATTGTGTACATGAAGGTCCTATTTTTTTCTTATCCGGACAATTTGCCTTATCTGAACACCCTCCAACACCTGCTGCCCCTAAGGTGGCCAGATAATCAATGTTCTACTGTACTGACTCTTTTGTGAGCTGTACAAGCAGGTGTGGCAATTTTTAAGCAACACACCGAGATAGAGTTGTCCAACTGGTTGCAAAAACAACTTAAAATTTTTCCTTAAGTCGAGGAAAGCAAACAAAGTTGTGACCTTGCTGAATTCCCACTCTACACATTGCCTAACAGAACTCATCACTTCGTTGTGGCTTTGCTCCTCCTCTGGTAGTTGACCTCCCTGAATTGGGCAAATCAAATTTGCCTTCAGTGGATACACACTATCACCATACAGAGTGCATGAGCTGCCATTTGGGTGGGGAATGTGCTAATTTATGTCCTCCAATATTTGACTTTCAGGCAAGCTGAGCCTGAAAATTATCAGAGAAAGAAAAAATCACTCTCTCCCTGTGGACATAAGTCCATTGTCTTCTATTTACATGTTTGTATTCATGCCTATCCATTGGCGGTGTGCAGACCATGTATGGTTTTTGATTTCAATTAATTCATTTTTTTTTGTCAGGAGTGTAGAAAACAAACTGCTTGCTATTCCAGCTACTCTCCTGAAGAGGTGCAAAGAACTCAGAGGGGTAGGAAGAGGATGAGGAATAGGGAGAGGGAAGACAAAGAGTAATGACCTGCTGCCAGTCACCCACGGCACTGAATGGCTCATGTCATGTAAAAGATTGGCCGACTTGACTTCACTTGAAGTAGCAAAGTAAACAGGAGCCAACACATAAAATGAAATAAAAATAACCTCTGCTTTAAAGCCACAGTGTATGTTGTTGGGGCAGTGCCACCATATGCAGTGTATGGTGTTGCTATGCCAAATGAATGGCACTTGCTATACAAGCAATTGGCTATACTACACTGCACTGATTGCTTTCTATGGTGGTCAGCCATTTCATTTTCCCGCTAAAATGGTGTCGCTATATACATGTGTACAGTGACACTGCTGCTTTAATTACACAATGTTAACATTTCATTACTAACCAAACATTTACACAAGTATGTTTTATGAATAAGCGCTAAGGCCCACATTTTTTAAACATAAAGCCAGCACAATTTTTCCTCTGTTTCTCATCCAGGCCAGAGTCCAAAAGCTATGAGTGCATGCGAGAAAACACTGATAAAACACATAGTATATTACTGTAAGACCACAATATATAACAATCATCTTAATCTGTTGAGTTAACAAAAGAACATTCATTGTTAAAATAAAATTCGTTAGAATTGTTCTGTTCCCATCACACAGTATGTATCCAGATGTTGTAGCTTGGCAGTTGTTAGAATATCGCTTTGTTAACAGGTAAAATTTTGCCCATCGCTATTCATAAATGACGTTCACATAAGTGGTTTTACAGTATATATGGGAACCCAGACACTGGAAAGAAAAGAAAACACCAGCAAAGCATCATTTGGTTCAACCCACCCTTCAGCAAGATGTTTTGACCAATGTTGGGTGCAAGTTCTTGCAGCTGATTACCAAGCATTTCCAGAAGGCATCAAAACTGCACAAGATATTCAACAGAAACACGTTGAAGGTCAGCTACAGCTGTATGCCAAAGGAGCTGCAACAGAAAATTGTGCTAGGAGACTGCACCTGAAAAGCAGTGCAAACTGCTGCTCGAAAGATCTGTGCTCCCTGGAGGGGAAATGCCGGTCAGAATGCATCATGTAACAAGGTGACTGTTGTAAATGGCAGGACTGGAATGGCCATAGAGTACATTGGGCTCACTGACCCCCCCCCCTGCCTTCAAACAGTGCAATGCAGATCACCTCACATTGATCAGGCACGAGAGATATGAAAACAGCACCGAGTCATCAAAGTACACCTGGGCCCTGAAATGATGCCAAGAGGGCTTCTCCATGAAGTGGTCGATCTGTGACAGGGCATGAGCATACAGCAACAAGTCAAAGAAGTGCGATCTCTGCCTGACAGGAAAGCTGAGGATTATTACTGCCAAGTGGCAGTGCCCAGACAAAGGTGCGAGCTCATCTCCAAATGCAGGCATGCAAACAAGTTCCTCCTCAAATTTTTTTCTGCCATCATGTGATTCTATACTCTAAGTTCAGCATAAAATATAATGTATAAAATTAATTTTCAGCCATCATGCAATTTATACTTTAATGTTTAGCAACTCAGCCTAATCTTTCTTGCACCTCCATTTGCAACTTACAACAAAGTGTATTCACATACAAACTCAATACCAAAAAAGCATATGCTGCTTTAGATAATGTACCTGGGCAAATAGCCTGGGACTGCGGCTATTTACATGCTTCCTATGTACTGACCTTTATCCATTAGAACTTTAGTTGCCTGTTGACTGTGTTAGCATGAAACTCAGAGTTCTAACTCAAATCTTGGCCTCTGTGTGACTTGAACCTTTGATGTAAGAAGCTCTCCCCCTGCCACACAGGTGTCAATCACTTCCTTGCAAACCTGGAGAATTCATTCTTCCAGATATACCACTCCTCTCCGCTACTGAGCACTTTTCTCCGATGTTGCAACACAGCACTATAGATCAACCAAGATGTACAAATTTCAGCAATTCACTTAAGAACATCTGGATTCGAACAGCCAACGTGTATAGAAAGAGACTGAGCAAGTTGAAAGCACTGTTAAATGCATGAGATGGCGCACATTTTTCTTTTGAGAGGCAGTGAGGATGAGGAACTGACCAAGGATGGCAACGTTAAGAGCAGCTTTGGATTCAAAAGCAGGAAATGCCCCCCTTAAATTGAGGATGACATGACAGCTAATCGAAATCATTGAGTTTAGATGGGATACACTGAGGGAGGAAATCCGTGCAACCAGAGATCCTACCAAAATGACCATCCGACCCAATGAGGGGCTGGTTACACTGCACGAGTGATTCCGCCATGTTTATGTGGAGCTCCCTTAGCAGAGTGAGTTCGAGGTGATGAAGATTTTAGTGAGCAATGCGGGGCTGGTATCCTCAATTCGGAACTTTTCAAAGCAATTCCTTACTCACTGTCTCCCTCCTATCTGCAGACAGACTTAGACAATGATGGAGCTCCATTAGCTAAGTGAGTTTGAGGTGATGAGTATTCCGGTGAGCAGTGTGGGGCTACTACCCTCAGTTTGATATGTAGTTTTGAGTAACACAACTTTTGTGTTTTTGAAGAAGAGTAAGAAAAGAAAGCGATCAGTCACAGATGCTGCTGCAAATAATGACTTTGCAAACAGGTGGTGATGCA
>JAOWAW010044345.1:0-17277 GCA_028565695.1 Nicola tetela | reverse complement strand
ACACACACACACACACACACACACACACACACACACACACACACACACACACACACACACAGGTTAGGTCCCGAAACAGAATGGGCTTAGTCCTGTACTAGTGTTGTAGGTTTTCTCTCTCTCCTTTGGTTTTTGTACAGATTGGCAGTGATCAATTGATGAAAATGGGCCGATTGCTGCTGTTGTAGTTTTCATTTTCCTTGTCTTTTGCATGTGAGATGTGCTTTGTTGCCTACACCTTTCTTTTCGAATTAAAACACACACAGTTTACCTGGTATAGAGTCTCAGAATAACTGGGTTATGTGTTTGTAACATGTGAGAGTCAAGTATGAATGTGATCATGTTCTCCAAATCTGCTGGGAAGTATGTTGTTTTAAACTTTTTGCAATGATATCCAGGGTGTTATGTCAGTTATCTACCAACAGATCTATTGAGCATAATAGTTTCAAGGGGTTTTATGAAAGAATGCCAGCTCTCTGGGGCTGTTTAGTGCTAACTGTTAGATTTCCTTGATTGTCCACTTTAGGTATGGATCAACCAGGGTGACATTATTCTCATTGGTCTTCGAGACTATCAGGTACAGAGTCTAAAGCCTATCATTAGTATTTTTTGAACGACATCTGCTGTGACATTGTGCACTTAGTTTCCTTGATATTTGTCTGTTGGTAACTCTCTAAGTTCCTAAGCCAGTTAGATGCAAGATGGTGCCCTTACTGCTTCTTCGGCCACACTGACAACTACCAGTAGTTTGAAGAGGAATAAGTTTTGAGAAGAAAATTTTCTGAAATACCATGGTACTGTGCTGAAGGTGACCAGGGCAGTGAACTTGCAGAGTTCATATAGATGTTCTTGTGGTCACTTTGATTTTTGAGCAAGGCTATTCTATAAGAACCGATCTGTGTCTGGATTGGCACTTTTTTTTAGGTCTGTATAGTCAAACTTAAGTGCAGCTTGATGAAACTTAATTGATCTGAGATTATCTTTGAAATTTGTCTCTTTCTTTCCAGTGTTTGTCTTTAAGCTAATGCTAACTGTTTTATACTGTTCAGGGTATACTTTTTGAAGAATAAGCAAGTAGGGAATAGTCTGTTCTTTTGATGTCATCGCTGTAGTGTCTTTGTTTTTGACACTGAATCCCTGTCTTTTGCAATTGTTTTTGTTCAGCCAGCAATAGAATAACTTCACTGTGTATACACCAAATTGATTTTGTTCAATTTTCTTTACTGTTTTTGCCGTAGGACTCCAAAGCAGATGTCATTTTAAAGTACAATGCTGATGAAGCAAGAAATCTTAAAGCATATGGAGAGCTGCCAGAATCAGGTAAGCCCAATTGTACGATTTTCTTTCTTTTTCATTTCTTCTTTTAGTTAGCTTGTTCTTTATTTGTTGCTATTCTATGGCTTTTTTCACTCACTGTTGTGCAATGTGCTGATTTGTTAATCACTACCTCTGCCCACAGCAAAAATCAATGAAACCGCAACATTTGTTGTCGATGATGAAGAGGAGGTTGTGTTCGATGACAATGCAGAAGAAGGTAGTGATGACGACGACATTAATGCGGTGAGTCTTCATCTGCTCTGTCAGTTAAAGGAACACCATCACACTATTAAGTGAAGTTTTGTCACTGTCTTTGTTACATCTGCTATGTGGCAGCTTACAGTGCCATAGTTACAATGCTTGCACAGCCAGTTCTTCTGCCTCTTGTCTATGTAACAGGTTACTAGTATTGCCATCGTAATTTCATTCCCATGGCATTTCCCCCACAAGAAAATGGATGTAAATTGTGTGAAAGTGCCACTGATATGCACAGTTAAGTGAGTCAGGGTTAATTTCATCAAGTGTCATTGTTTTGATCTGTCTGTTGTGCTGTAGATATAGCATTTCAATGCCTTGTCTGTGTTGATCCGCGTTCGAGAGTACTCGCCACTGCTTTGCATTGAATGATGGTATCAGCTAGAGTTGCCAAAAGTTGGCAATTGTCACAGAATGTAACATTATTTCAGCATCATGTTTTCTTTCCTCCTCCATCTTTCTTTCTCTTTATCTATAATATCTATCTGTTTCATCTGTGCAAACATGTCCACTCTCATGGCGTTTTTCATTACTGACTTTACCTTTTTCTGTAACTTACATGTACACTGCTGTTGGTGAGTCCCTTTTTTAAGTGTTCCCCATCTCTCTAAAAGCCAGCAGTACCCATGAAATGGCTAGTTTAAGTACCCCCAGCACCATGATGAGCAGCTGGTGGAGATTTAGCAGACTATCAAAGTGACACATGATTTCATATGCTCTTCCATTGTGTTCTCATGCTATGTGACTTTTAGCTGAGTAAAGACCAGAACATCGCTTTGCGTATGGTGTTTGGTGTGTTTATTGACATGGAGTATTCAGGGAGCAAAGGCTAGCTGGCTGACTAAGGAAAGGGTATGTTGGGATTCTTTTGTCAGCATCAGTTATACAAAGTTCTGAGATATATCAAGGTTGAAACAGAAAAGCCAATACTTGCATTTCCCTCTTGGAGAGTGTTCAAAGCAACCTTACTCTCCTGTTGTTAATTGTTAATCTTGCTTTGTCCAACAATTCTTTTGCACAGTTTGATTTTGGTGTTCAAGGAAGAGCAGTAAAAGAATACCATATTTCCCCGAAAATAAGTACCCCTCCGAATTTAAGTACCCCCGAAAATTAATACCCCCCACAATGTTGCCTGGTTTTCCCCGAAAGTAAGTACCCCTGGAGATTCACCAGGCAATACCGTACCATATTGCATGCATCATGCCTTGATGAATGTTCGAACTCCCGCTTTTCGAACGAATGTTTTGTTTTTCGCTGTAGAGGGAACGAACGTTCGAAAATTCTTTCCTACACATGACCCGCGCGTGCCTCCTGTCCAGACGCCCCCGAAAATATGTACCCCCCGATTATAAGTACAGGACACCATGCTAATCCTGAAAATAAGTAGGTACTTATTTTCGGGGAAATATGGTAATGCCTCCACAGAGACACATTCAGTGGCATTCAAATTGGCAGTTGATTTTCACAGTCTGCTCGTTTGGCAAGTTGGGATGTAGCTACGCCTATCTGTCACATAACAGCTGTGAATATCTCAGCTTGATCTGGTGAAGATTGATTTTGCAGTGGACACAAGACTACACTTCAGGAGTTAGAGTTAAAACCCTGCAGTCACTTTTCACATTGAGCCATCAACTTCCAATGAGTGTCCAACATATGTAGTAGAGTTGGGTGCCCTAAAGCCCCCTCCCTCAGTATTAAATGTCGCAGAATGCACTCGGACACAAGTTTTTATGGTGGTGATTTCTTTGACATCAGTATGAAGGTTGTTTCTGCCAACCTGCTCTTTGGGAAGCACAACCTGCAGTTACACATCACTGTATGGCTCTCTCAGTTGTGCATTCGCTTGTGGGTGAAGGTCACAAATGGGTTGTCCTAATGTCACCACCTCCTCCCCCCCCCCCCCCCAACGTTTTCGTTACCAATTAACATCTGGTTCATGGGAAAGCAACTGGTTGAGGAGGCTGAAGGCTGGGCATTAGCAGAGACAACTCTGTTTGTATTCATCAAACTTCCCTCCAGCCAGCCATGCAAGGACAAAATACCTGCAAATTGCAGCTTTTCGCAAGCACAACTCATCAGGCGCTCATGAAACGTTGAACTCTGCGCCAACTTCGATTTTCTCCGTGTTTTCACTTTTCAGTTAAGCCAGGACCCACTTTAAAACTACAAAATGTCGGCAGCTATTTAATTTGGGCTATCTTCGGTACTAGATTTAATCTCCACTAAAAATTTGTCAGCTCCACAATTTTCGCACGAGTACCAGTGCATATCGCATGCCAATACACAACATACTGGTACTAATGACTCGGTATACGCCACTTTCGCGTAACCATCCGCTTTCCCGGGATAATTCCTCCGATTTTTTACCTCTTTCAAAGAGCTTTGTCGCCTTGGACTTCAAATTCTGACATATTGACTTCACACCTGTGCCGAAAATAAATCGCTGCCGAAATGTTGAAAGGTGCGTTTTGCCGCCAGACTCTTTTGCGCACCGAAATTTTTGTAGTTTTATGGTAATACTTTTCATCTTTCCTCGTGCTCCAATTCACTGAACCAGGAGGGCCCCTTTAAGGGGCGGTACGGGGTGGGATTTGGACCGCAGGGCGACATTTGAAGCACCCATCCGACTTAGCCTCGAACCCGGCCCCACCCGGCTTTTTGATGTGACGTCAGCGCCGGGACGTCACATCAAAAAGCCGGGTGGGGCCGGGTTCGAGGCTACCATCCGACTCGACATTCGGCAGAAGTCGTGTCGGCGGCTTAGAACAAAACTGCGCATGCGCGAGACTTCAGTACGATCACATTCTGTTCCTGGTGATCGATGAAGGCAGAGCTCAACAGGTGGCTTGCCTGACACATAATCTGTACTGTGTAGAGGTTGTCGTTCGTGTCTTCGATAGCGGCGACATGTCGAAGAACACTGGGGCATCGAAATTCAGGACAGTCGATGTCGATGACTTCGATGAAGATAAATTCAGAGATGAAGCCGATGGTACTGATGGCGGATCTGCTGTTCCCCAACGAGTTGATGAAATAAAGAGTCTCCTCCAATCGTACGTACCTATGGTGTTACTTGTGGGGCGAGCAGGTTAGCAGTTGAAAACGACATTACATGGATATCTGTACGTTGTTTTCCGTGTGTGGCACTGTAGTGGGAAAAACCAGGACGCCCTGAAAGCATGTCTTCAGGATCCACCCGTGAACGCTGATCAGAATTCCAAGGTTTGTTGGCGCCTATAGAGTTCTGTGAATGGCAGTTTAAAGCGTTGTCTTCTGCCCTTCTGTGACATACTGTGTCCGATGGCCAACGCTTATCCTGCAGGACTCGTACTTCCAACAAGTGTTTAACGTTCTGACATCATTCCGTGCAAGTGAGATCGATAAGGCTGTTGGTACGCTCAACTCGACCGAAGTAGATGTTCTTATGAAATTCCTTTACCGTGCGTTCAGTGAACCAACTGAGAAGAGCTGTGCCATTGTTCTCCAATGGCATGAGAAGGTAAGCTTTGGCGCCTTTTGCCAGACTTGTTGTCGATGGGGATTTCATAGGATGAATTATAACAACAGATTCAGTAACCTTTACCGTGTTTTTCCTACCCTTTGGATCATGTGCATTTCGGATACTAGTACCCGGGCTGGTGTTATGGCTAGTTTTCGTTCTCGACATGATATTCAAACAGTGCAAGTCAACTTATAGTTCCACTGCTCCACAAGATTCTCGCATTGTCTGTGAAAGGCAGCCAAAGCAGTTCGGGTTTTAATCATCAAAGGTGATGAAGTGTTCCCACTTTGATTGCGTTGATCCTGTGTTTTAGAGAAGTAGACTACATGAACTCATTTCTATTTTTGTATTTATTTTGATCAGGCTTGTGTTAGTGGTAAAATTCTGTTTAAGAATCAAATTTGTCATGTATTCTCCAAAGTATGTTTCATACTAGAAGAGAACCATTACACGCACTATTTGGCTAGCTCCTTTCCCCATTGCACTTTCTCTCTCTCTCTCTCCCTCCCTCTCTCTCTCTCTCTCTCTCTCTCTCTCTCTCTCTCTCTCTCTTCATTCTCTGACCTTACCCCACTTGGTCTATCGCTCCTTCATTCACTTTTGTAACGTTTATTATGCCAGTGATGGTGTGAAGCACAGCCTCTAATGGCTACATATTCAGGCCAAACCTTTTTATGGCTGGACCAGGCTGGATCCTGATTTTGATAACGTGTTGTCTTTATTCACTGAGACATCACACGACTCTGTAGTTTATGATGTAGTGTTTTTGTAGAGTACCCTTGTGAGTCACCTCTTCAATTTTTATAAAGTAGTGTCTGAGTAATTTGTGACGGACACAATATGTAACCTCCTGTGAGTTTCTTCTCTGTAGTGTGCAGTGACTATTTCAACTATTATAGTAAAGAACACATCATATTTCTCAGCTCGTTAACCATATCTCTTGCCACCTCAGACTACCAGTAAACCTGCTTGTGAGCCATGAAGTTGTAGAAGGCACATAGCTTATTCAAAATATTGTACTTCCTTCGACGTATCAAATTGTGTGCTTATCGTAGAAGTCACACAAAACAGGCACCAGCTATCAAAAATGACAAACATTTTGTTATTAGACTTGAGTGATCCTGTCTAGGTAGTCATAATAGGGAGAGACCTAGGAATTCCCAGGCCAGCACACCTGATTCACGAGAGAGCTGTCTCACTGACCCCATCTGAGTAGTCATACAGGGTTTGTACAGAGTCTGGAAAGTCTGGAAAAGGTCTGGAATTTTGAAATCTGCTTTCCAGACCTGGAAAAAGTCTGAAATTTGGTCAGAATTGTTACTGATTCTTGAACGTCTTGAAAATCGGTTTTCCAAGTCAAAAAACGATGAAAAATCGAAAGATTGCTATCAATCAGCACGTACAGCATGCGTATATTTGTTGGCATGCGTGATGTACATGACTTACCCAGTAGATCTACCTCCACTACCTGTCCTGGCACATACAGTGTAGCTTTTGAAGCTCGTACGTTTTATGCATACATGTACTTAGTTGTCGATTAAGCATGTTGAGCTTCAAGAAAAAAAAGATGTGCTCGTTGACCATTGAAGGCTCATACTTTTCACGATGGTTGCTTCAGTTGTTTGTCAAGTTCTGTCTTAGCTTAGACTAGGCTTGGCTTTGCACTGCAGTATCATGGGTCGTTGCGTCTTCTCAGAAAAATGGCTTTCCCATCTGGATTATTTGTTATGAGTGGCCAAAGATCCGAAGGACAAACATTCTGCAGGGTGTAAGCTTTGCAATACCAGTTTTGTCGTGACAACGATGGGAGAGAAAGCATTGATGAATCATGTCATGGGCACCAAGCACAAAGAAAAGGTGGTGCTTCACACAACTAGCTCATTGAGGCCATTTTTATCTACACCCTCATTATGGACTACCATAAGCACGAGTTCGTCAGGAGCTGTTGCTGTTTTGCCAGATGTGTCTTTGCTCATCACAGGAAATCATGAGCTGGAGGCCAAGATTCTTTGGGCGTTTAATGTAGTAGATGAGCATCAGTCATTTAAAAGCTGTGAGGGTCTTAGCAGAGAGACAGGACTTTTCAAAAAAAAAATGTTTCCTGACAGTGCCATTGCATCAAAGTTCTCGTGTGGTAAAAGCAAATGTCGGTATTTAACTACATTTGGCATTGGGCTATACTTTCAAGACCTGTTGCTGTCGAAAGTGAAGAATGAAGACCACTTTGTGCTGATGTTTGATGAGAGCCACAACCATCAACTGCAGAGGAAACAGACGGATGTCCGCATGCGGTTATGGGATTGTAACCATGTTGTGTCTTGCTATTACTGTTCAGAATTTCTGGGGCATGCTGCAGCTACGGACATCTCGGACAAGTTCAGTGTGTGTTGCGAGAAACTTGAAATAATCCTGTGCTGTATAATTTGGTCTCACTACTTGCTTGAACCGTCCATACGGACTTATGAATTTTCTGTCTTGGCTGTGTATTTACGAAGCATTATCATTGTGTCATTCTCTTCTTCACTACAATGCTACATAGCACATTTTTAGCATAAAGTTATCCACATAAAATTCCTGTTTGTCTATGTTCTGGTAAGTTGGGGTGAGTGCTAGAACAAGGACATTTAAATTGAGATTTTTGGTCTTGAAAAGGTCATGAATTTTCTTTAGTGTCTGCTGTACAAACCCTGCCATAACAAGAAAAGAAATTCACATCAGCAGTCAGGAGTTGTTTTGTTATATTTGCTGCTGCAATTGCTTAACAGCTGCAGTTTCACTTCCTAGTGTTTAGAAGAAAGATGGATTCCAAGGCTCCTCCGAGCAAACAACTGAAAACGCTGAAGCGCATATAACGCTTTGCTAGAAGATTTTATGGCGAAGGTACCCCTAAATTGACTCCCAAAATTGCTCAGGAACGAGGTGCTGATGTTTCAACCCCAACAAGGTGGAAAATCGTTAGCGCATACAAGATTACCATGGGCACTGACAGAGTCCTCGTGGTGGGATGAAGCATCTGCTTGAGAAGTTTCCGGGCCAAAATCTCAGTAAATGCGTGATCCAAAATATGGTTCTGTGATACAAGCAGCATTTGGCTGAATTAGCCACTATGTCTGGTCATCAATCTCGTGGTGGTGGCAATATGAAATTCTCAACTAAGGCAGCAGCCAAGCCTATTGAGCTGAATGATAAACAATGGGATGGCTATGATGCAAAAAATTGGTGCAATCACCTGAACCATAAATGAGTTCAACAAGCAATCCAGAAAGTCTGGAGACCACAAGAACACTTGCCATGGTGATGAAAAGTGTTTTTCTTTTACTTGACAAGAGATGGCACGGTTGCCTTGTGTTTTCCGGGTGTGTGTAGAATGAGGCTGGGGAGCTCGAGAAGATCATACAGCTTCTGAAGGATTCTATGCTGTACCACAAGTTGTGTTTTCTGAAAAAATGTTTCTGTTTGTGGTGGCGTGACCTTGACCAGAGTATGACTTCAATGGAAGAATTGACCCCTGGCCATTCATACTCCAGTATAAGGCCAGGACTATCGTAGGTGAAAGGGATGTGTTGGAGCCTGACACCTTGGCCGCAGATGAGTACCGGTGGGCTATGCTACAGAAAAATGGTGTATTTGACATAATACACCAAAAGATGTGGTGGTTTCACTGTAACTTGGGGGCACCAGAAGCTGGCCAGGTGCTGTACAAGCAGCATGACAGTGCACAGCCGCATACCGCAAAGGCCAACCAGAAACAATGGGCTCTGCACGGAAAGAGTGGTTTGACATTGTTGTCAGGATGCAGCCACCGCAGTAACCAGATCTGAACTGCAATGATTTTGCTTTCTTCACCAGCTTACAGTCAGACACAGAGCTTGTGGCAAAAGAGAATGTCAACAATTTGGTTGAATTGCTTTGCAAATGTTGGTCAGAGTATCCAGCGAAGAAGATGGAAATGTGTGGCGGTGTTTGTACGCATCTTACAAGGGAATAATCGAGACACACGGTGACAACATGTATTCCCACCACACAGGGGCTCGGAGCCACTCAAAATCAACATCTGCTGCTGCTCATCCCAACAAAGAGTTCCCAAAACGCCTGATCAACAAAGCAGAAAAGGCGCATGATGAAATGGTGGCATGAATCTGCACCGCTTAGCACGAGTCAAGTGGCAGTTCTGACTCCTCACCTGATGAGAGCAATTAATTCCATCCTGCATGTGATTGTGACATATTTTTCTTCACATGTATAGTTTGTTGGTGCTCGTTTGTATGACTTGTAAGATAAGCACACATTTTGATGAGTCAGAGGAAGTACTACCAATAGTGCCTAGATTGATAGTAGAAAACTTGATTATATATCCCATGAGCTAACAACCAGGAGGAACACAGTTTGCATCCTAACCTGCATGAACACCTATACTCTACCATCCACATCACACAGATTATCACTAATGCCATTGCACTGCACTTTAGGGTATAAATTCCGAGCTTCAAGTAACAATAGATCAATTTCCATATGACATAATGCAAGAAAATGAGTCACGCTGGACTGTGAAGTTTGACTCTATGTGCAGCATTGGAGTTGATGTAGAGAGTAACAGTTTCTAGAATGAAGGAGGGGGAAAGACATCCATGCTTTTCAAGTTTACTGCTTTGACTGCTCTTGTCCTTATATCAAAGCCATCTTTGAGAGGTATGATGGATCGGGAAATATTTTTGCCAGACGGAGCATGACATTTCCTGAATGGAGACCAGACCTGGAAGGCCCAGCATTCGAGGAGTTGACAAATGCATAGTTTAGGCATTCGCTGGTTCATCGAGGCACAATAAAGAATCGTTTGCTTTGTGTTCCCTCCAGAGTTCACTTAGCAAGCAATCTCATTGATTCTGATTAATGGCAGTGGTGCAATGTTTGCACCATCAAGAAAGATGCTTGTTTGCCACTGTCACTTGCAACATACCAGTAATCATGAACTGGAATCTAAACTTATGCTTAATCTGTGCTCAAAATAAACACAATTTCTTTCCTGCTTAACATCTTTAAGAACTGAGGACATTTTGCTCCTTTCTTTTTGGAGGGAAAGATTCCACTCACTGTCTTGACTGGATGCTCTGGTTCACTTGCTGCCACGGTTTTGTTTAGGGCTCTGGATTTTGTGGTGAGCATAGTTTGACCCACTCTCTTGGAACTCCGTGCAGATGATCAAATTGACAGTTTATGACAAGAGGACTTGCATATCCAAGGGATGTCTATTTCGTGAACTGTCTTTGTGGGTCTGTTTTGCATCAACATCATTGTCTTGTAATCTTCCAGCTGAAAAAGCTCTCCACTAACAGTTGTGCATTTGTAACGTGAGTCACAACTTAGACCAAAAATCACGATGAATAGCTCTCTCACACTTCTTGTACAAGCCTATTTGGTCACCGGATTTAGCATCTTATGAAACGAAAAGTGTCACAGTTAACAATTCTTGATGTTGGCACAGAAAGGTGCAAAGGAGTGGTGTCACACTATGTGGAGTTGTCCAAGATTCTGCCAACAACCAAAAGAAATACAGCTTGCAAGGATTGCCAATAACCCCACTAGTTGGTGTAGTGGACTGTAGACGGTCATCTCTCCTTGGGTGAGGGTGAATGGCAACTATGATGCATTTATGTATGGATTTGGGGAGTAGATATATGTAGATGTCATGTCTTCTTTTTGTTTTGCCTCTAATAGAAATTAGTTATTTGAGTACATTGTGAGATTGAATGTTCGTAAAGACTTGGCTTTTCAAGTTGTAGTCTGTTAACCTTCCATTGTTCTTTTTTTTTGTTGTTTTGATGATCACAGGCAACAGCTGCAGGAGGCCTTGGCTGTATTGTTCGATCACTGACTGACCGCAGGACTGTTTGAAAATGTAAAAAGTGGAACTTGCTCATTTTCTTTTTAACGTAAGATAACATTTTTTCATCACTGTACTAGTAGTAAGCTTAAGAATGCCAAACTGCTCATCAGAAGTTTCTTTTTCTAATGTGCAATATGCTTGTGCTGTATTTGTGAGTCACTGAATTGTACACCTGTGTTGACTTTGTGGTGCAAAGTCAGTATTTGGAAAAAAATTGCATATTGCACGAGGTCTGCATGTCGCTCGCTGTGTTTGAAGTGGTAGGCATGCATATACAACTAATACTTCAGGTATTGCTGTTGTACCACTGCACAGACTACGTAGCAAACTCCATGCATTTTCTCCATGTTGGCAGTAGGATTTTCTTGCTGGTGAAACAGTGAACAATCTCTGGTTAGTTGGATGACTGTTGTGACTGAGTCTGGCAAGTATAGAGCATGGTCAGTGATTGCAAGCATCGACTTGGTGGATCACATGTAGGTCCCTGTCTTTTGGTACTATACGACACTGGTCGGCTGATCAAGACATCAAGTACTGCAAGAGCTGAAGTGGAATATTGAGCCACGAAAAAAAATAGATCAATTCAAACTGTTTGTCTGTAAACTTCTACCCCACTTTACCATGTCTGGAGATCAAACAGTTGGATGATGCTTATACGTGTGTATGTGATGGCTTGGTTGGGTTTCCATTTCCATTACTACTGGTACTTATAGCAATTGACACTTTGACACTAATGTTCATAAAGTCTACCCGGAAAGAATCAGGTACATTCCGAGGGTCAATAAAGACTTGTCTTCATAACAGCAATTACATCACACATGCAAAGGGCTAGATGAGCAACTGGCGAGGCTCTAGACCAATGATGAATTATCAAACGAGTCATGCTTGAGCGACAATGGTACTGACTCACACTTGTGATGAGTCAAGTGGTGTATTGTAATGTGAACTATTGGATGCACTGGTGTGCTACAGAGTAGATCAGCAGGTCCTGAGTAGGTTGCAGTAAGCAAAAAGCAAACTGACGATGAAGTACAACAGCAGCAGCATGATTGGTCCAATCATCAATCACTGTCATCATTGTACATGTAAAGCAGAAGAGAATTCTTTAAGGCCTACATATACATACTGATTTATTAATGACAAAAAGAGAGGATGGGTGCCAAAAGAAAAAAAAAAAGACCAAACAGATATCTACTGTATCTGCATGATAGTGAGACCAAACAGCCAACTGGCAAAACGAAGACAGACTACTGTACTGTACGAGAGTGTGGCAAATGAAGCTATCCGCTCTTGCTGGGAAGACAATACTGAAACTTCTCCTTCAGCACCAAAATTGTGTGCTGGTGCTGAAGGAGAAGTTTCAGTAGAGTGTGGCAACTTGTTCCAGTTAGTTGTTAGCGTCTGGGTGTGAGGCAAATAGTGTGCCCATACACTATCAGTATGTACTTAAAACTTGCCATTCTTGCTGGAATGAAGTACATATGTATTTGCAATATGCTGACAACTTCAATCTAATCACATATAAACAAATGCACTCACCAAAGACTAATAAACAACATCACTGAACTTGCCTTGACTATGCACCCCAGACTTTAAACCATCCAATTGCTATTCTCTCTCTATCATCTCTGGCTTTGCAAAACCAATTCCATTTTGCTGATTCATGATTCCCCCTACCAACACTATTCAACAAACCCCACAACTACTTACTGACTACCTTGGTTCTGTTATTGGTCTCTCCTCCTCCAACTGTGGCTTACATTCATACATGACAAACTTCTGACCTTGAGCGCTAACAAATGTTGACTCTCCTGCATGCCTTACTTGATCAAAGTTCAAACTAAAAGTCTACGGTATATATACACTGTACATCCTATATGTCCTTCATTCATTTTGCTTTCATCTTACTGTCCATGATCTCAAATATCAACTAACCACTCTCAATGTTCTCTCAACAAAATTCCTAAAATCCTGGTTTTCACCTCATTGCGCTACTACTGATACACACAATTCACTGTCTCTATAAAAGGCCCCACCATTTCTGCTCTTTCCTTGAATGCCATGCCCTCTCTTTTGCAGCCCTGTCCCTTTCCCATGACCCTATTGTGCGCTCATCGCTCTCCTACAAAGTCAGTACTACGGCTGCTCACCCTTATACAAATCTTGCACCCCATCTGTATGCAATGAAAAGTCTCTCCTCTCATTGCCAAAACTCCAGTTAACCCAGAAAAGCCTCCCTGCTCCCACCCACCACAAACAAAAACAGAAATTAACAAAAACTCTGTGAAAACCTTCTCTCCTTCCATGGAGTCCTGGGGGCCGCTTTCCATTGGTTAGCTGCCAGAGAAGGGAAAGGCAGTGTTCTCTCCGCTGCCAAGCTAATGTGGGGAGCTGTGCAGTAGCTAGGATCTCCCAGGGGGACTCTGTGGTTGAATGGGAAGTAGCCTTCATTACCTTCTGCTGTGTATTTTCCAGTTTCTTCAGCAAGCACTGTGGCAAACCTGCCCATACTGCATTGCAGTACTAAAGACGTGGTCTTATCATGGTAATGTAGAATCTTCAAATTTAAGCTTACACAATCCTGAGTGTCATGTACTCAATACAAAAAGTCAAGTTGGCTTCAAATGGGAGGCCTACAGACCACTCCGAAGACAAACAATTTAACATGATCCAAGCAAGTGTGTTTTAAAAGAAAACACTAAAAGTTGTAAAATCAATATAGCAAACAGATATGTCCAGGTACAATCCATAAAGATTGAACGTGCATTTCTATGTGAAAATAACATTCAGGCTTGTGCGTAAATAGTAAATCTTCAGATATGCTTTGAGTACTCACTCCAGGGAACCTGTGCAAGCTAAAAATGACTGTGTACATGCATGACACATTAGTTTCAAGAAAATTTTTTGATTGAAAAATTGACCAAGGTAAAACAGAATTATCTACACAAAATCTAGCTTGCCAAAAAATGATAAACAAATGTTGACACTCTCTTCGTGGCGTGCGCACTCGGCCTACGATTTTTAGGCGGCCGTATCAAGACAGAGCCAAAAATAGATGCTGCCAGTCACACACCAAAGCAAAGCACAGTTAAGACAGTGTGAGTCCAGCTACATGTCTTTGGAAATTCAGCCAAGGAGATTCAATTCTTGGTAATGCACTTTTGTTTGCTATCCTGGACAGGTTTTGCAGCAGAAATGTAACCAGCTATATGCAGGGTTGAGTTGCCTGCAGGCAATCCATTTTCAAACCTACAGACTACAGGACTTCATTTGTTAATATAATTTGTAATTGCCATGAACATTAGCCTGTGTAGAAGTATAGGTTCATAGCCAAGACCGAGGTCGTGACTGGCAAATCATAACCCAAGCCGTGCAGTGGTGAGGGATGTGATGCAGTTGGTTGTGACCGAGTGCTGAGGCTATGAATGACGTATTTCTCACAACCTTGTCACAACCTTGAAGTGTGTGGGTAAGGGGTTGAGATTAACAGATGGTGCGTGGGCAAGGGGTTGAGATCAGAAATTCACAACCTCTTAGGAGATAGGCGGTTTGTATAGGTGACATCACATGAGTTGTGAGAAACACTATTCTGTAATCTGACATGCATATACTTAAAATGTTTGGAGAAGCCTCAGGGAAGGCTTACCGAGCATCTTGCTGTCCGCTCTGTTTGCACCATCAGAGATAATAAAATCTTGGAGAAGTTTGATGACAGAAAAGAAGGTGTACTGATGCACAGATGGCAGTTGGTTAACAACCTGCAGTAGTTGACAAGTACAGCATTGTATTTGCTTGCTCCTACCTTTACAACCTAATAAGCAATCAACATCTGAACTGTATGGAAAACATTTATATCCAAATTGTCTTTGAACTAGTGGTATATTAAGTTCAATAGTAAAGGCAAGGATTGACCCATGTGCACCTTGCTATGGCCCCTGGTAAACATGGAAAGAAATTACAGCCTTTAGACATGATGCAACACATCTTTGCCAGTTGTGCACTCAGTAGTGGTACATCACTCTGTGAGGGCAACTTGCTCTCAATGACATTGCACTCTGTTGACTATGTTACAGAGCCAAATAAGCTTTCTTATCAGTGCTATTCCAAATTTGCTAAGTTTCTCTACTCAGAGTGGAGTAGCAATGAGCACTGGTAACCCAAATCAACACTGAAATAAAAGTCAAGAAACTCATTACATGACTCTGAGTTGTATAACTCACTAAAGATTATCAAACCTAGCCTTGTGAATGCAATATGAGGAGTGAGAGAGAATTACACTAATTGGCCAACTTGAAGGTGATGCATGCTCTAAATCTAAGGTCAGCGTTTAGGCTTAGGCTATTAGGCTTTTCAACTGCCATTTTCCCCACAGAATGAAGGGGTATTTGAGTTGTTGTGCTATCAAAATTATCATTATACTGTAGGCTTTCTACTGATATGATGGATTGCTAGGTGTCTGAATGCTCAAATTTCCTCTGAGGGGGTATAAATACCCTTAATTCATAATATGTATGATTGATAGGGTGTTTTTATCCGTTGGAGGAAAAAGTTGTAGCAATATTGACAAGACTGCATAGTTTATTATACCATAGCTGCATCCGCTAGATGTGGCTTACCTTGCGGCAAGAAGCAAAGCCATTTGCATTAAGGCACTGCTGATAGAGAGATGCAGGAATGACTCCCACTGGCAAGGCTTCCAGGAACAGTAAAAGCGCTTCAGCCACAGATTTTGGATCGTGACAATTGGTGTCTGAAAGAACACTTGTGATCAAGGAGGGACATCCGGCTTGAAGATGGTGACTGCCAATTTACACCAGAACATATGCACTCATTTTTAGTTGCTGTATCAATCATGCTGGTCTTCTGCGCAAAAGTGGTGACAACTTTACAAGTGTACATTCACACAACAGTACGGCTACGCAATGTTAAACAACTGCACAGCTGTACAATGTCCCACAACTGCCCAGCCATTGCATTGCATGACTGTACAGCTATACAGTGTCATACAATTGTACAGCTATGCAAGGAAAAGGAACAACATCAAATGGATACTGAGTTTCCTTCCAAAGTCCAAAGAATCACGCACAGCAATAAAGCCTTCCCTCGTTCCGCCAGAAAATAGGCTTTTCTGTCAGTTGAAGCATGAACACAGTTAAATAAAATATTTTCACTGAGATAGTTAACTTAACAGCCATTGATATTCCCAACTTTGCATGCAATTTCCTGTCACAGCATCAAAAAGACAGCCTTTTGCCTCATCCCACACTTTTAGCACTTCTGCTAAAAAAACATTGCCCTGTCAGTCAATGACACTGCAGTTTTAATCAGCACAAGTGGCAAACCCATTTTTATCCGCATAGAGAATATTGACACAGCCCTCACAGCAACTTACAGTGTTCAAACACTCTTTCTGCAAAAACTGTAGAAGCCACCAAAGCTCCTTTGGAATATCAATTGGTGGCCGTTTTGTCTCCACCTGTTTGTCAACATATCGGGGTACACCCCTGAGCTGTAAAAGAACAAAAGCACAAAGAAACAAGAAGAGAAAAAAGAATGAAAGAAAGACAGAGAGAGAGAGAGAGTTGGGGAAACATGCCTATTATCTCTGGCCAAAATTAACAACACTCAATGAAATATAGCCCAGACACAAACACGGCCACATACACAGAAACACACACACACACACACACGCATACGGGCCAATTGCTGCTGTTGTAATTTTCATTTCGCTTCTTGTCTTTTTGTGTGTGAGATGTGCTCTGTTGCTTACACCTTTTTTTCAAATTGACACACATGCACACACACACACACATGCACACACACACACACACATGCACACACGCACGCACCCCCCACACACACACATGCACATGCGTGCACACACACACACACATTAGGTTCCAAAACCAATCCGGCAGGCCTAGTCATATTTAAACGTAGGTTTTATTCTAAATTGACTCTCCCTTTCCTTGATGTACAAAGGATGACAGTGATTGACTGATGAATGGGCCAATCTGCTGCTGCTGTATTGTATTTGCTTTTGGAAGTTACGACTCTGTTAGTCTGTATGCTACATGCTTGTCAAAACTGGCAAAACTCGTTCCACTCGTACAGGCTCACACATTGGTACTGTATACCACCTTGCATGAGTTCCACAACTGCACATTTGGCATTTCAAATTCGCTCTTTGTGTGTGATATACAAGTTGCCATTGAAGCAATTTCTTTTGATTTGACACACACACACACACACACACACACACACACACACAAGTACCCCATGCAACAGCAATGATATACTCAAAGCTGTTGTCCACATA
>JAOWAW010044123.1:0-13207 GCA_028565695.1 Nicola tetela | reverse complement strand
ACCATGCACTCATTACAACTCAAGCCACAAACATCATGGTACTGTTGCTTTTGCTTCTTGCTACAAAAATCTTGCTACTGGTAAAGCTAGCAGCACATTTTACAAATCAATTAGGGAAGTTAAGCTGGCATACAGACACCATGCACTCATTACAACTCAAGCCACAAACATCATGGTACTGTTGCTTTTGCTTCTTGCTACAAAAATCTTGCTATTGGTAAAGCTAGCAGCACACTTTACAAATCAATTAGGGAAGTTAAGCTGGCATACAGACTTCGCATGCACAAGTCTGATGACCCACACTAGCTAGTCTATTCAGCAGCAAAGTATTAAAGGCAGAATATTCTCCATTGGAAACTGGGATGCCTGATCTTAACTTACTGCAATCACACACTTGGTGGTCTCAGGCAAGTGGGTGGCGAGCATGATCCAAGCTAATAGTAACACAATTAACACTAAAGGCGGTCTCGCCTTGCGAAGCGCCATCATGCAAGGCGAGTCTATTACTGCAAGCCATAAGCACTAGGAAGGTACCTCAAACTGGAAGCGTGCATAGGTTGGCTTGGTGCTAAAGAATATCAGGCCTTAAAGATGGCTGGTTTGAGATGCTCGTAAGTGTGCACTGTATTGTTGACATACCATAAGATTAATGCATTAGGTCACGCACCCCAACCCACCCCCAGCCAAGATACACAAAAAAGAGGCAAAGATAAAAACAGGCTGGGGGTAGAATATGGGGGAGAAAAGAAAGAGTCAAAGAACCCTAGGAAGAATGGGGACAGAGGGAAGGAAAAAAAGTCTCAGAGAGAGAGAGAGAGAGAGAGAGAGAGAGAGAGAGAGAGAGAGAGAGAGAGAGAGATGGCAGCCGGGCTCAAGTAACTATAAGGACTAGCAAATATAATGCAATGTGATTAAATGGCCACCAAGTTGCATGGGGCAACTGCCTCTACCCTCCCCATAACGACACACTACACACACAAACAACTCAGCACACAAGCAAGTGCAGGCATTCTCCATAGCAAGCTCTGTGAAGAGAAGCTGCAAGGTGAACATGCTAGCACAGCAGACAGCATAGCAACCAGCCAGTGTGCATCACCCAGCTATGTGTGTCCTAAAGCAAAAGTTAACTACACTTGAACTCCATTTAACTTGAGTTAAACCATTTTACCTTTGCCATCTCTTGCCAGCAACTTTTCCTCTGAAACCATTCGCTCAAATAATGCAGTCACAAGCTGCCGCATGGTAGCTGTTGCAGTGTTGCTGATAACATTGTCCTTTGACATATGTAATCTCAGGCACAACACCAACACCTACGACAAAAAAAACTCTTATTAGAACAAACATCAGTCGTACAGTAAAATGACCACACTTAAGGAGGTATGAGCTAGTAGTGCACACAGAACCACTGAAATGCCACATGCCTGTCTCAGTCTGTATGCGATGATGTTTAAGATAATACAGTTTTCAATTATTCAACTGAAATGACTTCATCAGTCAGTCTTCTTTCATGGCTGGCACCTGGTGCAGAAACAACTACATGTTTGCAACTACATGTTTGATTTTATTTAAGTAGTAACATTTTGATATGTTTCAAGTAGATGCACAGTGGTGGACAGTCTTCGTTATTGGAAATAGATCTACAATGATGGACAGTCTTCATTATTGGAAGTAGATCTACAGTTTGTGGACACAGTCTTCGTTATTGGAAGTAGATCTACAGTTTGTGGACAGTCTTCATTATTGGAAGTAGATCTACAGTTTGTGGACACGGTATTCATTATTGGAAGTAGATCTACAGTTTGTGGACATCTTCGTTATTGGAAGTAGATCTACAGTTTGTGGCCACAGTCTTCGTTATTGGAAGTAGATCCACAGTGGTGGACAGTCTTCGTTATTGGAAGTAGATCTACAGTTTGTGGACAGTCTTCATTATTGGAAGTAGATTTACAGTTTGTGGACACAGTCTTCGTTATTGGAAGTAGATCTACAGTTTGTGGACATCTTCGTTATTGGAAGTAGATCTACAGTTTGTGGACATCTTCGTTATTGGAAGTAGATCTACAGTTTGTGGCCACAGTCTTCATTATTGGAAGTAGATCTACAGTGGTGGACAGTCTTTGTTATTGGAAGTAGATCTCCAGTGGTGGACAGTCTTCGTTACTGGAAGTAGACCCACAGAGGCTAGCTTGTGCTCAGTCTTCCCAGACATCAATCAGTTCTGTGAATTTGTGGAATTGTCAAAAAATAGCCTGGGCTTCTTGCGTTATTATCCTAGGATAGAAAGTATACAATACAAATATACTTATGATGAGAAAGGAAATGGAAGCACTATAGGCAATCATATCGGCTTATTCTTTGCTACGAAAGGCGACATTTTTCAGCAGAATATGCAGTGGCTTGTCAAATCAAACCTGGAGACCTCATTTATTCTTTCATTGAACTGAATCACCTAAGAAGTATCTAAATAGTACAAAAAAAGAGGAAGTTGAAAGACCAATTTCAAGATATAGATCATTATCTATACAAAATTTGTAAAATCTATTCTTCATCTTAGTGTAACTGTTTGGACACTCAGCAGTACAGGAAAGCCAAACAATTACTAGTAATACCATGTCAATACATTGCCCTCGGTAAAGTGGTTCAACACATTAAAACAGTCTCAAGGACTGCCATTTCTAAAGGCCAGGAAAAATCCAGTTGCATAACAGTAGGGGTTGCAGGTGGTCATATTTCATAATAATGAAATAACCCATTTTTGACAACTGATTGTCAATCCTTATATAAGGGTGATCCAAAATGGCAAAAAAAAATGAAAATCACTTCATTTATATTGTTTACCAGGCTTTTACAGAGAAGAATATATGACATTGGGTTTCGCAATGATAATTATATCAATGATCTAATGGTGGAAGATCTTTATGCACGCGAAACTAGGTCTATAGGTGAACAAGCCCATATCCACCGACATATAAGACAACACACTTGGCCATGTACAAGAAGTAACACATTTAACCATGCGTAAGTTTATCTACTAAAATAAACTACCTTTGCCAGTTGATCTCCATGGACACACTGTGTGGCAGTCAGTAATAACAGTACAGTCTGCAAAATTCGCAACTCTTCCACACCAGCAACCATAAGGTTCCACAACATATTGACCACATTGCTGACCAAGCTCTGCCAAAGTAGAAAAGGAAAGACAAGGTTAAAACATTTACAAGACAGAAAACAACTGAGGAACATTAAAATTAGTTGTGTGGCTTAGCAAGCACAAAATCAAAAGCAGTATTTGTCAAAACTTGGCAAAACATGCACCCATTTCTAGCTGACCTCCTTGTAAGAATAAATACCAGTATGAAGAATTTTGAATGTAGTCCAACCCCACTTTGTCCACAAACTAAACTACTGTATTCCCCTGTGTATAAGCTTTGGGCCTATATTTGCTTCAAACACCCTTTCGCATGTGCTTATACACAGATGGGCTTATACACAGGTGTATACAACATGTAGAATAGAAATATCTTTATTTAAATAAAAGTTGCTGATATTTACAAAGGTTTGCATCTTTATGAGACACAAAGTGAAAATTGTGATTTAGCATCAGCAGTTTCAACACCAGAATCAAAGTCTTCTGAGTCACAATTAACATTTAAATTTACCAGCGGAAGTATCCATACTGTCAATCGAGGTACTGCCAGTATAACTGGCTGCCACTTCACTATCTGCCATAGGCATCCTATAATCAGAAGTGCCTTTAATGTGAACATTCGTGCCTTCCAAACTGTCTGGTGCCATTGACAGCCTGCATTTCTGGAAGAAGTAGATTACCCTCTTCTTCTGACACTAGATTTCTTCCCAGGCAGCACACACAGTCAGGTGGGCCTATACACAGATGGGCCTGTACACGGGTGGACTTACACACTGACATACTGTGACTACAGGAACAATATGGACTTATACACCAGTGGGCTTTGCACTAACACACAAAAAAAGGAGTAAGTAAATGTTCTTATCTTTTACACTTGAAAAGCCAAGGGTTGTTATAACGCATATATGTAGTCCTATGTTCTATATGGATGTATGACACTGATCAGTGTTGCCCCCCCCCCCCCCCCCCCCCACTCTTTTTCACATTGTATATAGGACTACGTATAAGCATTATAACACCCCTTTAAAAGTCTGCATTTGACTGTAAGATATTACAGTTCCACTAAGTTCCCAATAGATTACCTCTGGCAGAGCATCGCAGGTGATCAACCGTTGCAAGGCTGTCAAAGAAATCTGCACAAGTCGAGTGTTCTTTGTCTCACAGCCGAAAAGAAGAGGATGGAGGATATCATCAGTCTGTCGCAAAGCTGAAAAACAAAACAACCTCAAACTTCACTTCTCCCAAATGCCAAAACTTTGGGTAATGCCTTACACCAGGAATGCAGTTTACAGAATTGTTAAGACATTCTTTACTTGCTTTATAATGAGGTATTTGACATGACTGCTTGAGTGGGCATTATTCAGTGATCTCCCCAAGCCTTGGAAAAGTCCATAATTCCTACATATTACATTTTCCTGAAGAGAAAGCACACACGTGATCACTACAGCTGACTAAACCTCAATAAAGCGGAGATTTTACACACTGGCTACCTGAGACAATGAGTTTATCGTCAAGCCTATAACGAACTTACAACTGATACAAACACAACCATCATCACAATTAAATTTTGCTCCCCATCGACCAAACTTCCCAGTCCTACTATGCTTTGAAAGCGAAATTCTCAAAAGGCTTCCTTTCAGTATCTGGCCTCGCATCTCAGTAAGAATATTCTAAAACCACAGTTCCTTTTTATAATTATGACAATACCTTTCAGAATTTCGTCGCTTGGTAACGTTCCATAATGCCGTAACTTCAGTATCCCTCGCTCAGATGCCTAACCACCAAAAAGAATCCCTATTACTTGTATAAGCAAGTGGCTGAAATGACAACAACAACTCATCCTAATAACCCCTTGCCGACCAGAAACAATACTTTTATAAACCAGTTAACACGATCAAATAGGAGCAGACCCCTACTTCTTTCACTGCTGGGTGTTTTCGACGTGCTTCCAATGACAGGTTACGTAAGTCACTTTGTAAAGAGCTTAAAAGCTGAACTGCCGCTGGTTGTCTAGACATCTTTTTCAGTGAAGATGTATGGCTCGTATTCACAACAGGGCACTAAACCCTGCTCGACAGCTAAACTTGCTATAAGTATGCCTTTCCAGAGATATCAACAGGACAGACATTTGCGCGATGAAACGACTATACATTTTGTGGCATTTTGTCTTAAACGGAATTATCTATAGCCGTATCAGTATCTGGGCGGAAAGGATGATGGCTGGAGAAAGAAGCGGTTGCCACCCTTGTACCCTAGGTGGACCTTGCTCATCTCTTCATCATGTTCATACTTGCAGTCGTCGACGCCGGCAGAGCAAGCAGCAAACATTGTAGTCGACATATGTGTGCGTAAATCGATCAGCAGTAGCTCGATAACGCTCGATCGCGCTGGCCCTGTTAAATGCATATGCTCGAGCGCGAGCGCTGGCACGGTTTGACACCATGACAACCAACCGTGTGCAATGGCTTTTCAACGATTGAGTCAGCAACGCTTTAGCTATAGTGCTTGTGAGCATTACCCGAGCAGATCTACTACTGTAGTAGACCACTCGGGTTGACCGAGAGCACATCATGGCGCACATAAAGCAAAGCTTTCGTGAGGGTGGTATCTGTTGGATCTGGTCCGGGCTGAGGGCGCGCTTCGGTACGCCCCCCTTGGCTCCTTCTCCATGGTCTCTGCTGCAGGAGATCAATGTAGATCAACTACTAGTATACTAGTTCTTATCTGTGATCTGCTGCAGCTGTTCGTGTTATGCCTTTCTGCATGTTCTACAGCATGTAGACTGCAGTACCAGTCGGTAGCTCTCCTGTAATCCGGTAATGTTCTGTGTTCGATCATGTTGATGGAGCCAGCTGCGCAGTAGAGTCACGCCCCAGTCCGGCTATCCATCACTAGCGTCAGGCCAATCCTAGCTGTTCTTCTTCTACTCGCAGAATCTCAACCTCAACTGCTCAAGGAGGGTCTGTTCCCCAAACTGTCTCATTTGAATTTCTATGGGCCTGGCATAGAGCTGGCTACTACTTTGGTTTGTGCCAGGCTGCAGTGCTTCGTGCGACTACCTAGCAGAATGCTTCATACTAAGAGTCGCGGTAGGTATCCCACTGGCGTTGATCGCTTCTCTGTTCCTGACGACAAAGTGTCATGGGAAGCTGCTTTTGAAGGGTACAATCCTGTGGATTACACTGCACCAGTTGTAATTAGCGATCCTCGTCCAGTTTGGGCAGATATAGATGTCCGGTAAGCAGTGATTCTACAAAAACTAGGGTATCTATGTCATGGTTAATGATGGTTCTCATGACCAAGATTCCATGTGATTTTGTATCGGTTTGGAATCCGTGGTGCTATCCACCCCCCATGATAGATGGAGCTCAGAAGCAACATCTATTGTTAACAAAGCGCAAAATAGTCTGGGTTAAAGTCCAGAAAATCTCTTGCTTTTCTATCCTGTGACTGCCCTTTTTTCTGGTCAATTAATAATTTGTTCTGTGACAGTTAGTTGTGGCCTTGCCACGTCACGTCACATTGAGTATTCTTGCTTTCTTGTCTCATGAAACAGTGCGCTTTCTGGTTTGGTTTTGTAGGCACTTTCTAAGTGCTTTATAAAGGTATAATAGGGACGTTTTTATAATAATAACAGACAACAACACCTGTACTAATAGTAGTGGTGGGTCAAGTAGAGGTGCTAATAATACGTGTAATAACAAGGCTCGACTAATTGGTATACTATTACAACTGGCCTACACTAGTAGACGTAAAAGTGTATTCTTTCCTTTATGAAGTGTTTAATGTAGAGTTTGCATGCTTCTGTTTTCTTCAAAGAAATCTGGGTGTACTTGAATGATAATGTTCTATTGGTTTATCTTTTGCTAGTAAAGACCAGTCAGTATCATTGCAATACAATGCCATTGATGGGAAGGTTGATCGACGCAGTTTCATGGGAAAATACGAGGTTGTCAATGGTGTTCCAAGGTAAGTGTTTAGAGACATCTTTTCCTTTGCTGCAAGCAGAGTTTTGGATTAAATTACAAAATTCTTCACCCTTGTTTTACCGTATTCTTCCATGTATAAGCCCACCTGTGTTTAAGCCTACTTGTGAATCAGCCTATGTCAATGCTGCAGTCCCTGCATGCCCATGTATATGCCCACCTGTGTATACGTCCACCCATGTATTAGCTCACATGAAAGTTCTATTGGTAGCTTCTGGTTGAAATCCTGACATTATCACCTTCAGGGAGAGTTAGTTACTCTAATTCTGCTACACAATCTCTTTCACGTTGTTTGAAATTTCGTTTTTGGCTAGTTGACTTGGAGGGACATTGCTAAATATTCTTGATTTGCTACTGCAGAAAACTTAAAAGGTTTTGATGTACTGCGTTCTTTCACATCCGTGTATAAGCCTATCTGTGTATAAGCCAACCCATGTACAAGCCCAGGCAAAGGTGTATTTGAAGTGAATATAAGCCCAGGGCTCATACACAGAAGAACACGGTACTTGATGAAGAGCCACACCAGTTGTTTGGAAATGTCATATTTGTGTTAAACTCTGAATCTTAAACTCAAACAAAGAATGTTTCCATTGAAGATTTTGGGTTGTTGAGAAGTTTGTACCCACTTGACACTCATGTTTAGATTTGCATGTGAGCTGAAATGGTGTATTTGTGAATTTATTGACATAATGCATATGCAAGGGTTTTGATAGTCAAGCAAAATACCTGTATCAACAAAAATTGTGCATTGTGTACTGACATGTATATTGCAGTGCTGTGCCAGAGGCAGCCAGCCCACTCACCCCCCCCCCCTTCCCTATATCATCTTTTCTTGAGAGGGTAGTGGACTGGTCAGAAGCCTTATAATTATATGCATGTAATATAATTTATTCATGATTAACCATTGACCTAACACAACAGGCAGACAGAAATGGTATGCATCTGTATGGATAGGGATGGGTTGGAAATCAAACCAACAGAGTGCCAGTTAATGGTCCAAGCAAGTGCAAAGGCTGATGCATGAACAGTCAATACTGCTGAGACTCTCAAGTTTTGCGGTTGCATGAAGGGTATCTTTGCCGGTGGATAGATGGTGGTAGTAATGCCACATTCATAAATTCGATTGACTCCTTTTTGTTTTTTTGGCCCATTGTGTTAGAAATCCAAAGGGACGAACTGGAATGGTAGGACGTGGTTTGCTTGGTCGTTGGGGCCCTAACCATGCTGCAGATCCTGTTGTGACAAGGTATATAGCCTTTTTTGCATGTTTCACAGAATCCATCTTTTGCTTTTTTTATTCAGTGGACACTGGGAGTAGATGAGCTTCCTGTCTTTCTGAAAGTTGACAATATGTTGCTTCTCTTTCCATGGCTCATTTGTATTCTCTGTCTTATATTCCTTCTTCTCCTACTTTCAGTTTATCTAAAGCCCATGTCTTACCATTGAAATCTTTCAAAGATTATTCTCGGAGGGTTGTTTTAGAGAGATTAGCAAAGAAGTCACAGTTACTTCTGATTGCATTGTAAGGGATGAGGATTGTGCTCATAGTGTAATCAAACCTTAGTGTCTGTTATGTTGTGTAAGATGGAAGAAATGAAAAGGAATTTTTCCAGAGCCCTTTTCCCCTAACACAAAGTTGTGTTGTAACCCCTCCCCTAACACAAGGGTGTGTTGTAAGCCCTCCCCTCACACAAAGTTGTGTTGTAATGCTAGTATACCAAGCTATATGTAGAGGGGACTATGGAAGAGAAAGTTTGTAATGATCACGCATCAGCATTTGATAAAGTTGTCACCTAGCACAGGTAGTCTCTTCAGACAGGAAATAAGCGAAACTACACAGTACGTCATAGACTTCTAACTTGCCTGTAAACATACATGCTGACAAAGTCTTGCACAGCTGTCTGGTGCCAGCACTGGAATGTGCACATCTGTTGTGGGCTGATACTAGTGCATAATATATGAATGTGTACATCTACCATGTGCTGATGCTAGTAGTGGATAATGTTGATATTAGTGTGCTAGTACTGGAGAATATATGAGCTTGTGTATTGCAGTGACGGTGAAATACAAGAAGACTAGTTCTGACCACCTTCCTATTGGAGGGGTCATGCAAAATAGATGGCTAGAAGTTACAAAATGGTATCAAAAGTTATAAAAAGTTATCAAGAGGTAATTGGTATGGGAAATGGTTACTGGCTATATGATATAGGGTAGTCATTTGACTTGGGGGTGGTTGTGCTTGCCTTTTGTCCTTGCAAATAAAAACAGTCACTAAGGTAGTAGTGAGGGTTACTCCTTTGCAATCGATTGTATGTAGTATATGTTCCAATAAAAATAGCACTAGAGATCCACTGATCAGCTGGAAAATGGCCTTTAACATATTCACAGACTGGCCTTGATGCTGGCATTTGGGATTTCTTGTGTGTGATAATTTCGTTTCTCTGTGCAGATGGCAACGGTCAGCTGATGGAGAGCGTGTTGTACGAGATGGCCAGCCAGTTCTAGAGTTTGTAGCAATTCAGCGCCGTGATTCTGGTGAATGGGCTCTGCCAGGGGTGGGTTGAAGATATAATCCATGCTGTTGCTAAGCACTTCACCATGATAAGTACTTTCTGTTTCTCTCTCTCTCTCTCTCTTTGAGTTTCTTTCCTGTTTCCCTGCTATGCATCCTACCAGTGTTCAACTCCAAACCAGTGCACTTAGATTTTGTAAGCAATGTGCCTACTGTCATCTTGTTTCGCTGTTGTTATTATTCAAAATAAAGAAATAAATAGAGGAAAAAAAGGAGGAGATGAAGCAGCCTGGGTGCCTTACTTGACATGTGCCATGCTGAGGCATGTAATCACTGCCTTAAGCTTACTTCATATGTACTACATGTATATGGTAAGGCATACACTTGGTGCCTTTCAGGGCACCTTCCCATTGCCACACTGCAATTTGAGTGGGAGTGTTTGATTGCAGCCTTTTGAAAGCAGTCAGATCCTGAATTTGCTCGTGCCAAAATAAAATGCCATTCCATGTCACCCTATTGGGTTGCACTGTAGAGCCACTGTTCTCATCTCACCGGGATGTGTTTTCATCAAGTTTTGCAGGCAAACAGCACCAGCCTTGTACAGCCCAGTAAATTGCAACCAAAGGAAGGGTCTAGGTACCCCATGTTTGAATTCGGCTGGAATAGATCAAATTCAAAAGAAATGAATTCTACTGAGCTTGGTGACTATTTTTGCAAATCCAAGCACAAAATTCCACCAAATTCAATAGATTTGTGTGTAATTGAACTTGCCCACATGATTAATGGTGATATGATGATGAGTCTGTTTCTGCACTGCATGGAATTATACCAATTATGAATTCGAACCAATTTTAGTCACATGGTACTGTGTCAGATGAGGATACAAGATCAGGCCTGCCATAATGAATTAATGCCTTATCCAAGTAAGAGAATGGTGAATTTGGTTCTGCCAAGATGCACCGGTATCTTGTGTATTTTGTCACTCTACTGACTTTTCTCTTTGTGCTGGCTTGAAGGGTATGGTTGAGCCTGGAGACACTGTGTCAGCCACACTTAAGAAAGAATTTGGAGAAGAATCACTGGGAATGCTGGAATTGTCTCCTGAGAAGCAAGTTGAGTTGGAAAAGAAGATTGGAGCTCTCTTTCAGGGTGGACAAGAGGTGGGACAAAGTCGTGTGTGGTTAGTGTTAATTGTGTCCTATAAAACTATAAATATACATGTGTGACTAATTTTCGCTAAATTTGCAAGAACCCCAGATTGTTGAAAATTACTCCCATGAAAATGTTTCACATACACAAATAATAATGGGAAACAGGGCCCAATTTGCTATAAATTCTCTTTGGGAAAAATGGGAAAAGAGCAGATTTGCAAATACGAGTTACTTGTGAAAAATTGTGATTTTTCAGGATGTTGAATCTGCTCCTAACCTGGCAAGTGTGTGTGGTAATAAATGCTTAGTTGTATGTTGTTCTATCAGATAAGTTGACTGGTTAAAAAAGGCAGTAGGCAATGTTATGTTTCATCAGTGCTGCATGAGGTGGTAAGGCATGTCCCTGTTCTCTGAGGTGGCTGTGTCACCGTTGTGTAAAGTAGTTTTGTCACTGTTATGTAAGGTAATAGTAAGTACATAGGGTCTAAACTGGCTGCAGTTTCTGTTATTTGATGGAATACGGGAATTTTTGACAACTGACAATTTGCAAAAGCACTCCTTTTCAAGTTATACTATGCTTCTTGTCTTGTCACTGGTTTTCACAGGTTTATAAGGGCTATGTTGATGATCCACGTAACACTGACAATGCATGGATGGAGACAGTGGCTGTCAATTTTCACGATGACTCTGGTGATACCCTGGGGAAATTTCAGTTAGCAGCTGGAGATGATGCCAAAGCAGTGCGTTGGCAGGCAGTGGACCACCATTCAGCTCTCTATGCCAGCCATTTGCATTTTATAGAACAAGTAGCCAAGCTGAGGAATGCTTATTTTTGATTACTTCAAACAAAACCAAGTTGATTTAAAAATAGTATACTGACTAGTGGACTGTAACTTTAGAATGTATCTTACATTTTGATTTATCTGTCATGTGGTGATTGGACTTAAATTGGAAAAAGCTCTCTTTCTCACTCTATTTTGCAATGATAACGTTTAAGAAGATAGCTCTGTTCATGTGTTTTTAGGTAGGCACATTCTTCATTTGCATAAAAATACTATCATAGATTCATGAGATTAAGCATCACATGATCATTTGCTCTGTTTCATATTTTGTATTGATCAATTTGCGAATTTGTCAACCTGTGATCTCGTCCGCAGGTGTGTATTGCTGTCCCCATTGCGGAACTTTAGTATAACTTACGCGGAAAAATTTGTTTCGTAGAAATGTGCACTTTCTCGGTCTGAGCGTTTCCAGAAGCTCAAGTAATAATGTCCATGTGATCACTAACGGCCTCCAGCCGGAGGAATCGCTCGCTCATGACCAGGCAGTAGACGCAGGCTGCATTTGTACCCGCTGGGAACTGAAAGTTGCTCCCGAGGGTCCACCGTACCTCGATGTCAACGGGAGAGTTTTTCAGGGTCTCCTTGTGTTTTTTAACGCCGAAGTGTAGATTGGGAAGAGGCTTGCTAAGTCGCCCAAGCTGACTTGAGACCCGGTGTCGGGGTCGCTGGACTTCACGGCGGCATCCTGAAACATCATGTAGGCCAGCGAGTAGTTTTTGCTGGCGTCGCGGTAGTCCACTTCCAGCTCGCGGCCAGGAAACTGGTAGGGGTTGTTATTGTGAACGTGGATACGCCGGAGATAGGCTTTATCAAACACGTGAATGGTCTGCAGCTGTGACGCGTCGCGCCCGGCCGCCTGAAAGACCACAAAGATAAGAGCCGGTAACTCTTCGCTGCTGTTGGTCGTCACGGAGGTACGGGCCATGTGTTCGTTTGGACGCGAACTGCCTGTGGTAAACCGGCTTTGCTCGAAGTAAAGCTGACGTCTGTATCCGGCCACAGGCTTCTGTTCGAGCATGGTCTGCACAGCCAGCGACTCGACGGCTCAGTGGTTGGTACCCACAAGCTAAGGTGCTCCACAAGGAACTTGCCGGCATCACCGATCTGGGTGTTGTTCCTATGTAGTGTGTTTTCTGCCGACGCCCGGGTGAGATGGAGCCCGAACTTAATTGCCGTCGTCAGGCCCGTAGGGGCTGAGGAGAGCTCCACAGACGATTAATTGCCGTCGTCAGGCCCGTAGGGGCTGAGGAGGGCTCCAGAGACTATTCATTTGTGTGCATCTGTCTGTCTGTGTGTCCGTCACGCTGCAACCGTTATTAGCCAGCGCAGCGCTAATCGCGGCTTTTCTTCCCGATCAAAATGTATGGTAGGAAGGCGTATATACTTCAACCGAGCCATGCGCAGCTGCAGCTGTTTGTAATGTATGCCGTGAACCGAGGTCTACCTTTCTAAATACATCGCCAGAGAAAAAACCTTTCCGAAGCCGTGTGGGAAAAAAAGGGAAGAGGAACAAATTCTAGACGCCAGCTCAGGCTGTGGTTCGCCCAAGTCAAGCTTGCTCCTTTGCC
>JAOWAW010044012.1:0-10146 GCA_028565695.1 Nicola tetela | reverse complement strand
GCACAAAAACACATACAGGGAGTGGAGGCTGAATACAACTCTTCTGCAGTATGCACTGTGGTGCACACACATGCATAACTCTATAATCATTGCAAGAAACACAGACATTACCTATCTCAGCTGACATGTTGGATGGCTGTGATGACATCAAGTCCTCTGCTGAAGCTACGTGTTTTAGAAGAACCGAAGGATTCACAGAGATTGTTGAGGATTTTCTTGCTACATTTAGACGACTGACATTGTTTTATCGAAAGCGACACAACATGAGAACACTAGTAACTACAGATGTTTAAGAAATGCTTTGGTATGCTATACCATTCTCAATTGGCAAGATCTTTGATTAAGGTGGAAAGTTGGAAAGACAGTGTGTGAAAAGCAAACTTGCAAGGGAACAAGCAATGTGCGCATGGAGCCCTTGCATGCCTGGTAACTATTGTGCATTGCTCTCTGATCACGATGATGTGTACATGATTCCCTGCTAGCTTCCCAGCTAGATGACGTTGACACAGTTTATGTGCAATTGCAATTGATTTTATGATTCTCTGTAGATCTACGATGAGTTCCCACAAGAGTTGTTTTGTTGTGCATGCAACACTTAACTTATATTGCATGCAACACTGGGAAGATACACTTCTAACGACTACCTGGTCTAGACTTATCATACAGAGGTCACAAATCATGCATGTTTTGCGAGCTGCACCTGTTGTCATCATCACTGACCATCATAGCTCAACAGGCCTGGAACTCTAGAGAAGTTGTTCTCAGAGCACAGGTCAGCCATGCATTCATGCAGCTGGACATTATGCCATTTGGGCTGCATACTTGATCTACACAATACACATGAGCTCTTCCATAATATATTTTTATCGGGCAAAACAGGAAAGACCATGTGAGCAGTTCTGCCACCCAACACAGCACAGTAACATTCAATACATTAGGTTAATCATATATGCAAAGTATAGATGTAAGTAACCCACAAGAGAGCCATTTTCTACAGACAGAAGTACATGCACACAGACAGTGACATCGGAGTCATGTTTCTTTATTGTGGCAGGAGCCCATTCAGGAGGGAGGGGTAAATCAACTTTCTAAACAGGGGAAGGAAACATGAAACAATTACCTGTAATAATTCTGGTATTGTTACACATGAACACATAGCTGTAAACTCGCATACACACTGTAGAAATCCACAGACGTAAATGATAAATTACTTCAAGTGAGCAGACAGTCCTCCAAACACGCACATTTGCTATCGCCTACCTTCACCAGGTCTGCTATGTGAGAAAGTACTTGTTTGTTCAACTTGATGATGAACGTCGCCATGTGTGGGAGACTGTTGCCTTGCTCTAATGCTTTCTGGACTGGTACTACCAGAAGCCTTCCTCTTTTTTCTCATGGAGAACCCAGATGCTGTACCATTGGAAGAGGTGTGCTTATATGCATGAGTAGACGTCCTCTTTTCTTCTTCAGAGTCTGCAGAAACAGAAGAGAAAAAATCAGCATCCCCGCCACTAAACTTGTAGCTTGGTCAACTCGACAAATTTATCAAAGACCCCCAGTTTTTCCATAGATATTGCGCACATGCATAGAACATTGTTTATAGCAGGCATCATGTGTAAATTTACTATGCATCGAATATACAGGCATCATTTTCAGGCATTCCGTGCTTGCATCAAATGTAGAGGCATCTACTGGATAGTATGACCGGTAATACTTCTATTTGTATATGCATAGGAGTACAAATCCAACAAAAATTGTATTGTATTAAGTCGGAGCATGGCTGGTGAAAGAAATCCTAAAAGGAAACACATTAGTGTATGCTGCTACAACGTCACTTCTGGCAAATGTCTAGGCACACTGGGTACATGCATTGTGACTGTATAATGTGTATTGTTGTGACAGAAACCAGCTCTGGTCCCTATTGGTCTGATAAGGGCAAGTAGACCTATCACCTTTCTTAGAGGATAAGCAAACATGGAACAATCATCTATAATATCTCTGGTTATCCCCCCACCCCCTCTCCCCTCATGGAAACAGATATCCTAGCCCATGAGTGGCTAATTCACCAAGAGCAAAAGTCACAGCTAGACTGTAGGTAAGACCAGCCAAGCAACTGGTGAAGTGGAACTATCAACACTGAACACGACTTTTAGAATGGCGCTTGAGCAGTTCTTTTTAGCTAAGGCAACAATGCCAATCTTTATGACTGTGAACGCTGGTCCAATCATAATGTAGTTCCGTGCAATTAATTAAATTAGTCTACGTAGATCAAGAAAGATAATTTATGTAAGGGACCTTGTTTGAGAGATTGGTTTTTTGGTAGTTTTATATTTTTTACATGCGGCATTGAGCAGAGGCTGCACTGGGAATCTTTACCTCAGACATTTCAATTTGCATAATTTATAATTACACTTTATTTTAGCACAACAGCAAATGAGAATCCTGGACATCTGAGAACACCTGCATTTCATGTGAAGGGTATTTTTCGAGAACACATTAGCATTAAGAATACAGCAGGCTGTCTACATACTGTACAATTTGGTAGCTTTGTGCATGGGAAATGTCATAATGATATTGGTCCACACACAGCACACAGTTGCACCTGTTACGTATTTCTCAAAATTGAGACTAAAGAGAATGTGCTTGACTGAGTCTGATTCTCATTCAGGGCATTTAACAGAATCACAAAACTTGCAAAGAAGGAAAATAAGTCACAAAAGTTCAAACAGAAAAACTATAACGATACAGAGTAGCAGAATGACTCAACATCACTAGAGTAACTGTCCAATTACATGACTGTGGCATTTGCCTGTTTTCAAGGCCGTACATGCTCAGACAAGCAGTTTGCTTATTTGAAGGTGAGCAGCAATGAATGTACTTCATGCAAGAAGACATGCCCATCAAGCTAGTGCTCTGTGAACATTCATTTTGGCCAATCAATGATGAAATGACACAAACATCAGTATTGTATAGCTGCCCATAAGGCACATATGCACTGGAACCGGTATGCATACACTATCTAGTACACATACATACTGTCCTTATTGCCCAATATAATATATATTTCCGCCCGTGTCTGTCTGTCTGTCTGTGCATCTGTCTGTGTGTAATGCATGCATTCAAAAACGACTGAACTGATTTGCACCAGACTTATCAGAGATCATTCCTCAACATCTCAGACATGTCATGATTGTATAGACGACCATCCTACCTCCCTTGAAAACCGAAATGGACCTTCTAAAGGCCAAAGAGCAATTGTTCCCATGGCCTATGCCAACTCCAGTGGTGCATCATTTGTTGAGTCTGATAGACTTTGAGCCACAACGATGTCATCTCTACATGTAGATGATGCGTGACAGCCTATGGGCACGAAAAGTGCAACAATGCCACACAGCATGCTGGGTGCGAAAACTGCAACAATGTCGCAGTGCTGCATGCTGCTGCAGCTGTGATCTTGTGCCACACATAAACAAATGTGCCACTCTCAGGCATACGTGCATAATGTGCACGAACCACATTCAATGACCCGTGCGAAACATGCGCACGAGTAAGTATAATGTTTAGCGCATGTTAGCCAACTTTCCCAAATGTATAATGTGGGGCATGGGCGCGAATGCTGGTGGACAATGCAACCTGTTGGGAGCTCGCCTTGAAGCAGATCGTGAAAGCACTACACTTGCACAAAGTCTTGAAGATGAGGAACAAGGGTGAGCTGGCCTTCAAGTCAAGCAGATCATGAAAGCACTGTGCTTGCACAAAGCCTTGAATGTGGGGAACAAAGGTGAGCTTGCCTGGAACAGCTTGCTGAAAGAGCAATTGCACAACCAACGGAAGGTAGATGGAATAATGCAGCACTTTACTACGACTGTTCACTTTCCTATGACAGTCATCCTGACCTCATAATCAGGTAACTATGCTATCATATGCACGATCCACATTCAATGATCCGTGCAAAGCATGGGTAACTATGCTAGTTAGACATAAATAGCAAACAATATGGAAATCACTATGTGCATTCAGAAAGTGGCCAGTGAACATGCTTACTGAATCAGTTCTATGCGAGGTCAGTCCGGTACCACAGGCTGTACGATGCAACAATCGACGTGCCTCTAGGCCTGCGCAGCCTATCACTCACGTAGTTTGTGGCAGATTAACATAAAGGTTGCAGCCAATGGCCACAGACCAAATTATGTATTAAGCGGATGTCGGCCTATAGCAGCATTTCTGTATGACCTACAACCTGGTGCCCACTTATCTTTGCAATTGTTTGCAGAGGAACATGACACAGCTAAATGTTACAGAAATTTTTAAACATTCACACACATATCAAATGCCAAATTAAGTTAGTTAGAACATTTTCTAAAATATCACTTAGAAAGTGATGAATAATTCTCAGAAAATTTCGAAAGAAGGTAGCCTCCTGATCAAAGTTGTTCAAAAACTGGAAAAATTACACATATTGTGATGTCAAGTCACTAGCTAAGTTATTGGAAGAAGTACTATGCTGCAATTGTCAGCACTTTAAAATTGCAAAGCACCATTGTCTACATCTATCATCTCTTACGTTGCTCCGCAACTTGCGAGGTGTTATCTGACATGCCGTTGTCTGATGTGCTCTGTGAATTTGTATACCAAAAGAAACAACCAATTAGTGGTGATAACACAGTTAAATAGTCAGTATATGCTGGTTAGTTTCCCAAATGCATCTGTTTCCCTACGATGGCTGCATTGCCTAGCATTTCGGTTACACCAGATACATGACAACTGCTAGAAGGTTAAACCAGATGTGCCGCCATGACATCCGTTCTACACCCTCATAATTACAAATTACTGCAGATACACACTCCAGCAGATTAGAGATGGGTAAAAAACGTGTTCAGATGTATTCTTACTGTTGCACAGACATGCAGCCAATACAGCCAGTTCTCCGGGAGACCCTGATAGGCCTTTGGATGACACAAATGGCACATGTAGTTACGTCCTTCTTCTTCTTCAATCTGCTCCGCTGTTGGAGGTGACTGCTGAACAGGACCCTTGAAGATAAGGCTGTGGTGGCTGACCCTCTCACAGCAAAACGCGTAACGCCAGTTGACTTTGCCAAATCTGCCAAGATCTGCTAGCTGGGCCAGCTGTTCTTCCACAAACTGGCGAAAGGCAGTGGCTGAGCTGATGCACATCCTCTGCTGACCACGACACCGGCAATGGGTACGGAGCTGAATGCCCTTTGGCACATGCTGCACATCAATTAGCATAGCAGAGAGCCGACATTTCACTGGAAGACTGTCTTTTTGTGGGGACAGTCGCAGTTGGGTGGATGTCAGGCCGATCTCATTTGTGCCAAGGCGCTGGAGGATGAGAATGACGAGACGATGGAAGAGAGCGACTGGAAACAGTCCCTCCTCCAGCAACAACTGAAACTGCGGTGAAGAGTGGTACTCAGCACCAACCGCTTCAATGCCCATCTGGTCAGCAGAGAGACAAGATGGAACAATATAGGGGCTACTGCAACAGCCTAGCACTGGCGGAAGAGCACTCTCAAAAGCCAAAGACATCTGCTGCATCACACGAAGCAGTCCAATTTTCACATGTGGCCGATCACTGAGGTCCTTCCAAAGGTAGTCCAGCAGTCGGTCAGTGAGCTTCCCTTCAGTTTTGAGCAAGTCAATGTCCTTCTTCAGAGGAAGCGGGTAGTCTGCTGCCTTATGCAGGCTGCATGCTGTGATCAATGTCATCTTGGAGAGTAGCCAAGGCAGATCTACAAACACAGTGGCTTCTTCATCTAGATGATCATCATACTTGGCAGGAAACTTGACAATGCCTCGCAAATCAAGATAAATCAGAAGCGCACGGATGTCTTCATCTGTAGGGGGTAATGCAGCCCTTGAGATGATTGGAGAACAGAGCAAGGCTCGCACTTGTGCTATGGACAGCGTTCCGGTGAAGTTCTTCAGCTTGCACAAGTGCTTCAGAACCCGTTCAATGCTTAACCAGCGCAGAGGGATCTTCTCAGGTTTAGACAGCTTCTGCACCTCCTCCAAAACAGCCTGCTGTACTTTACCCATTTCACTACCCGCAGTTGGTTGAGCATCCAATGAGCGGTTATCCACGAACAACGGCCCTTCGATTCTCACAGCATTTTGCTGTGTAGCTGGTGAAATGACTTCATCAAAGAGTGTGTTGCGGAAGTTGACCTTCACTTGCAACTGTTCCTCTGGTGGGATGCAGTCCAGGTGAGTCACAGTGAGGATAATGAGTGGCCGATGTTGAGATGCTGAGTTGATCTTCTCAGGCAAGGGCATACCCACTCGTGGTCGCATTAGCAGAGACACTGTTGATACCCACAGTCGGATGTAGTCCAGGTAGGTATAGTCATAGCAGCACTGCTCAATGGTGATGATCTTCTCTGGGTTTTCACTGTCGCGAAAAATTGACTCTTTGACTTTCTCGTGCAGACTTTTGGTGCAGTCTGTGGTTAACACAAAGATAGGTGTTCCTGGGCCCATCCAAATGGTCTGTTCAGTTGAGAATGACAGTTGACCTCCACAGTCCAGCAGCTCCACCAGAGTTCTGCTGCTCTCATCCTCAACACTGACCATCTTGTGAATCTTTGCCAGATCTTCTGATGTTAATGCCGGAATGGCCTGTTGCAGTTGAGCAATCCATGAGTCCTCTGCAAGCGATTGTGGAGTATCACTGGTCTGAATGGAGGTTTGGGAAGTATCCACTGCAGGTGTGGCTGTACGCTGATGGCTCATACTGGATGTCTGTACAGAACCTTGCTGCGGCTGTTCAGTGCTCCCGGCAATGTGACCATCCAGGTTTTTCTTTGTGCTGGCAACTGCAGACATCTGCAAGAGTTCTAAGGTGCCAATGTCTCTGGAACTGAGTAATGGCTCGTTGGTCGCTGAACTGGTGTCTTGAGCTGACAGTCGTGTGATAGTCATGGAAACTTCAACACCACAAGTACTACCCATCTTTGACTGGAATGGCAGACCACGAATTGCGCGTATGAAGCTGCTCTTCCCTGACCCAAAAATGCCTAGGGCAAAGACTTTCACAATGGACAACTCAACTTCGCCATCCTCAAATGCTTTCTCCACAGCTTCGGAGAAGGCCTGGCTGTTGAACATTGAACCTGAAAGATACAGATAAGTACCTTTAGTTGGAACCATGTCTAGGCATAAATTACTACAGGTGTAATCAGAATTTTTAGTGACGTAATTGATCATTAGCATGTTATTTATACAATTATACACATCACAGAAGAAACACATTCACTTTTGTTTACTTGCTCAGCTCTGAATTTCATTTTCAAATCAACCCTAGTACTGTTTTAAGTGTAAAGTTATACACTTAATAACAGATGGGAACTAACATCATCTGATGTAACGGACATACAGAGTTGCCTCTCCTAGACCACCATATCATGTGGTTCAAAATGTGCACAGCTAACACAGACAGCTTTAGAAGGCCCCTGCATTTAGAGTAGAATTTTTGTATCACTATCCCAATACTTCCAAGCCATGAGTTTACTTTCAGCTACCTGGATATACCAATGCAAATCAATGCGCTTTTGCATGTGGTCATCACAGTGCTATACAGTTAGCAACATGGCTAGAAGTGTCAATTTGTTCTTTCCAAGTAGATATATACGGTTACTGCAGTTATCAGCAGTAAAAGTCACAGGCTTGCACATGATCATAACGTATTGCTCATCTGCATGCAACCACACACTAAACTATCGCAGGTGAGTTCAATTCTAGTAAGTTTTGGTGAGATTGTGCTACATATATATGCAATCCCTTCTTTTGCACTCTAGCTAATTTAGAGACTTATCTCAAATGGCCCACATAAGTCTGTCTATCTGTCCCATGTGCATACCCTCATCATTGGACCAGGCGACTGTTGAATCGTCAGGTGTCTCGTCATCCTCATGACCAGCTTCACCCTGAGGACAATAAACAGTCCCAAAGACAAAGCTAGGTGAAATTGTCTTAACAATGGCTTAGTTTCTTTCTTGTTTGTAGGTATTGTTCAAGGTTCTAACATGGATGTCAATTTTATCATGTCTTTCAAATTAGGAATTAATTAAACAAGGATAAACATGTATTTCCAAGTATTGTGTGTGAGAAGGCCAAGAAAACACTAGCACAAACTATTGATGAGTGAATAAATATATGCCTGTTACACTTTCCATTAGTTACTGGTTTTATTTTCAAAAGTCAGATGTTCTGCTTCCTGCAACAGCAGTATCAAATTTCATCCTCTGAGAGTGTAAGTATGCATTACCTACAGATCTACATAATCTGTAACTCATCCAGACCTAGCCTGGTGTTCATATACTGCTGCAGCCTTGTGGTTGACTCAACATGTACACTACAGTACAAATTTCGGTAAACAATCAAATAAACCAGCTACACAGGCAACTGATTTATAAATGCAAGAGTGTATAGCAGGTAAATTAGTATAATCCACTGGTTGCCTACCAACACATCAGTACAAATGTCATAGATAAAAAATTACTGTTCTCCATGAGACTTTAAAAGTAAAGAAAGAAAAAAATTCCAGTCTTGAGTTATGGATGTCAACCAAAATAGACTTAGGGGTCACCTCATAATGTCGCAAATCACGGCAAACAAAACAACTTTCGTATAAGGGGACAGGCTTTTGGCTGATTTTGTTTGTGACCATCAAAATCACACAACTTTTTTTCACATGCAGTCTACTACAGTATGTAGGCCTACATGTAGTCCACCCTGGCTGTACGTATGTCGTATCCTACATGTAGTAGTATAACATTGGGGCCAGAGCACACTGACATGGAGCGTGACACTTCTACTAAATTCTAAACTAGGGTGGAGCTGGACGCATGGACCGGCGTGGTGCATGTACATGTACCGCTAGCATAGATATGACAGAGATACTGAGTTCATCATGATCAGTGGGGTACCCTGCCATAAGACTCTAGCTAATACGATAGCAGATATACCAACTATCTAACCCTGCCAGTGATTGACCATGCTAAGATAGTGAGAAGAAGAAAATGGACAGGAACGACCCTCCACTGAAGAACCGACAATTGAGTGCGCAAATGGCTCTGTTTGGGACCGTATCAAGTTCCACAAAAATTTACAACCCCATTACGTGTTATGAAAAATTTGGAAATGGCTTTTGTCATCAAGAATCTGCCGTTAAACTAAATTGAGCAGACCTCAAGTAAGCTGCTCACGACACTTGGTGCAAAGCTGAGCAAGGACGAAAAGGAGGCCATTGCTAGAAGACAGGCGCCAGCTTCCTCTACAGTGCCATCCAGTGCCATTCCTGTGATGTTGTCAATTATAGATTCATATGTCACTCTACAGCAGAGGGTCGTCCACAAGTACCCTTGCCATCTTGTTCATTGGACTTGATCTGTCGATGTATCTGTGTACATTATCTATTTGTCAATGCATCTTTCCATCTCTCTGTTTATGAATCTGTCTATATCTCATCTGTTCGCCCGCTCTGTCCTTCCATTTGTCCAGGTCCATGTACTGTGTACATTGCGATCATTATACTCTGTGTAGGTATACATATATGTGCATATATGGAGGTATAGTGCAAGGTCTACATTTGTCATCACACGTTCATTTGAGGAGGGAGTGGTCTGTGTCTATTTGACAGTTGTTTCGTTTGGTCGTGATTGCAAACTTATTAGATGACCCCTTAGAACTCAGTAAAGCTATACACTTATAGTTTATAAGGGAACATGAGCTATTAGCCACAAAACACCATGGACTTACTCTAAGCCATTGTGCTAGGTGGTGATAGCCACGTCTGTCTGCCAAAGCATCTGCTGTTAGACCAGTCTGGTTAATACAGAGTTAAATATAAAGGACAACTATCAACAACAAGAAACAGTTTCAAGCAGCCAGTTCAGCATCACAGTCTTTCTATCTGTTGATTCTCTCTAAAATACAGAAGACATCAGGAACTTCACAGCATGACAGACCTACAATTATCATTTCAGGAGTAGTATATAAAAGAGGAGTTCTGGAACACTTTCTATTAAACCCAGTCAAACCCCGTTGGCTCCTGTTATGCTAACACTAGATCACAAAAATTAACAGGAGGTTAACAGAGCTTTGGTCAAACCAAGTCAAACCC
>JAOWAW010043569.1:0-17295 GCA_028565695.1 Nicola tetela | reverse complement strand
AAAATTGTTTATATATATATAGAGAGAGAGAGGGAGAGAGAGAGAAGGAAGGAGGAAGGGAGGGTGGGAGGGAGGGAGAGGCCAGGGCCATAGCTACCATTCAGATTTGTCTGGTTTTAATGTAACTGCTTTTGAGCTATTAATAAACAAAAAAATAGAAAAGAATGAGCCTTACCTAATTGTGCCTAGTAGACCTCTGAGTCAGAGGTTTCTCTTCACTAAACTCCTTTATGTATTCTAAGACTGCTCAGAGGTTTCTCTTCACTAAACTCCTTTGCGTATTCTGAGACTGCTCAGAGGTTTCTCTTCACTAGACTTCTTTACGTATTCTAAGACTGTTCAGAGGTTTCTCTTCACTAAACTCCTTTACGTATTCTAAGACTGCTCAGAGGTTTCTCTTCACTAAACTCCTTTGCGTATTCTAAGACTGCTCAGAGGTTTCTCTTCACTAAACTTCTTTATGTATTCTAAGACATGCTCAACATTAAATTTGTTGCTGTGTGTTTGTGTGCAACATCCATGCCAGGAGCTACTCCAGAATGCCAATGATGCCGAGGCAACCGTGGTAAAGTTTGCTCTTGATGAAAGGTGTTATGGCACTGATCCGAGCAAACTCCTTGACAAGAACATGGCCAAGTACCAAGGAGCTGCACTGTATGCCTACAACAATGAACTATTCAAGAAGGAAGATTGGTTTGGCATTCAACAGCCCGGTCGGAGCTGGAAGAAGAAGAAGGCACTCAAGATTGGACGCTTTGGGATTGGATTCAACTCTGTCTATCACGTTACAGGTGTGTATGCATTGAGTGAGGGTATCTAATATATATTTTCGTCCGTGTCTGTGTGTCTGTGTGTGTGTGTCTGTCTGTCTGTAACGCATGCATTCAAAAACCACTGAACTGATTCGCACCCAACTTGGACGAGATCCTTCCTCAACATCTCGGACGTGTCATGATCGTATTTTGAACTTTCCTACCTCCCTCGAAAGCCCCAAATCAGCCTTCCAAAGGCCGACAAGTGCATCTTCCCATGGCCTACGCCGACTCCAGCGCTCCATGCATTTGTTTGGTCTCGTAGACCTGATACCGCAACGTTCACACCTCTACATGTAGGCAATGCGTCACAACTGCCATGGGCGCGAACTGACTGCAACAATACTAATGTCGCACTGCCGCAGCTGGGCACGAAAACTGCGACAATGTTGCAGTGCTGCGTGCTGCCGTAGCTGTGATCTCACGCCACACATGAACAAACGTGGCGTTTGCCAACTTTCCCAAATGTATAATACTGCCGCATAATGCAACCAGTCTGGAGCTCGCCTTGAAGCAGATCGTGAAAGCACTGTGCTTTCACGAAGTCTTGAGTGTGGGGAAGAAAGGCGAGCTCGCCGGGAACGGCATGCTGAAAGAGCAATTGCACGACCAACGGAAGGTAGATGGAAGAATAGGTTTCTACACGAGTACGAGGGCGATACCACGTAGCGGCAAATACCAGTGGGCCCGAGCGCCGCAGGCGCGAGGACTGGTTGTATGCAGACAGGTATTAATGCAGCGCTTCACTACAACTATTCACTTTCCTATGACGGTCATCCTGACCTCATGATCGGTTAACTATGCTATCATGTGCATGATCTACATTCAATGATCCGTGCAAAGCACGGGCAGCTACGCTAGTAATGTATAAAGACATGCTCCCATGTGTAACTTCTCCATTGAGATTATGAATATTTTTCACCAACAAGAAAGTCCATTATAATTTCTCCTCACCTGAAGCAGTTTGGTTTTAGACATTAAGTTGGATGGGTTGTTTATTCACACAGCATTCACAAACTGTGACGTAAAAGGTTCATATTACTTAATTATACTGGTATTCCAAATGGTCGGCAATCAACACAGGCTCAGAATGACGAAAGACACCTCTCCATAAATCCATGCACTGTACTGAGTTCACATTCCAAATCATAACTTGCACTCAGTTGCATTAGCTGGATGATGCTCCACCAGCCAATGGCCACAAACCCAGAAGTAGAGTAGCAACCACACAGTGCAACTTTTTCTGCCCATAGAGCTTGAGTGAACCATGACTGGGGAAAGGGAAAAGTAATTGAAAATATGCTGAGCTTGAGATTAGAACCAGGGGTGGCTCACATGCCACACACCGCTGCAAGAATTGAGCCCAGGGTGGTTCACAGTGCAAGAATTGTACTCAGGATGCCACAGATCACATACCAGTGCGAGGATTGAAGTCAGGGTGGCTTACATGCTACACATTGGTGCCTCGCAACTGAGCAATAACCATGGACCTGCCCAAAAAGATTTTCATTTGGCAACTCCACCATGAGTATTGCTGTAACTCACCTGTAGACTCTTAAGTTGCTATAGTAGCTACTCATTCGTTGACAGCAAAATCCACTTCATGCTTCATGTCACATGTGTGCTAATGCATCTGCCCTTTACTATTAATTTAACTGAGCATAAAAACTGAGCGTACAACTGTGATGTTGTCAGGGAGATTGTTTTCTCTTAAATCCAATTCTTCTAACACTAAATGTAACTGCAGAATCAGGCTGTGCACTGCACACGACAAAATGTGTAAAGAGCACTTTACCAACACATAATAATAGCATAACACATGGGCAGCTGAAAATCTGTACAAAAATACACCATGGCATGTCTTGATCACTGGTAGTGGTGTAACAATTATGCCAATTAATCAGTTAATCAATAAGGCCTTGATTTTGAATCAGCATGTAGAGCAATAGTTTTGAATGGGTTATTTGGTCAGCCATGGTATATGCCGTGGCACGGCAACTGTGTGCACCATATCAATTTCAAACTCTGTAGTCTACCAGCACATGTGCACACTCTTGCACTGCAGCTGCAGTCAGTGCAGGAGCTGTGTACGTGTGGCCTACCCACATGCATGCCTGGGCAGGGTAGGCTGTGGTAGTAAGATCGCACATTATTGCTATATTGTGCAGCTCGCCAGGCCTCACTCAGAAAATTTTAACAATTCCTGCCACATCTGCAACACTGGAGCACACGTTTTCTGTCACTGTAGTGCCAGTCATGACTAGTTACTACAAGCAAGTCTTTCAACAGAAAATGTCAATACCAATCTGTTCTGAAATAAGAACACACAGTTCTCTGCCACTGCTGGTGAGCCTACAAGCAGAAAGATAGCAACAAAGGCATTTAAGAAAGAACCTGACAAAGGCCCGTGTCTGACCCCCTTATAGGCTTGTGTAAAAAATAACTGTAAAACTGGGTAGAAATGTGACTTCATTTACTGAACTTTTTGGTAAATTATGGTAATTGTGCTAATTTTTTGTTAGTCTTGTTAGATCCAGATGTAATGCTTGTTATGTTTGTTGAACTTTGTTTATGGGAATTGTCCTCACAGCCTCACCCATTCTTTTGTTTTGTTTTGTTTTTTTCAACCTTGAAAACAATATTTCAATGTTAACTTTTCTCTGTAGGGCTGCTAATGAATCGTTAGATTAATCAAATAATCGATAAAGATTTCCTTAGGTTGAGCAATAAGGAAATAATCAAATCATTACACTACTAATTTGATGTATTGTTATTAAACCATTAGAGTGTGCAGTGAATAGCATTGTCTACTTTTTCAGTCAGTCAACATTGCCTATTAGTCAGTTAGTCAGTATAGTGGCTACAGTTAACTTTAGAGCCCCTTTCTTATAACCATTCTTGCATATACTTCTGTATTGTCAATTCTCTTTGGTGGTGCATGGCTGGACATGCACGGCTATGTGAGGTGTCAATGGCTTGTTGAGTACTAGAGGAGTCTGCCTGGTACTAGTATGTGGCTACCAATGGCTTACTTTCGGATCTGCATAGCTGTATGCTCAGACATTGTCTTGTCTGTTGTAACTGATTTCTTCTGCAGATCTGCCCAGCATTGTAAGTGGTGAGGACGTGGCTTTCCTGGATCCACTTCAGTGCAATCTCAGTGGTAGTGTTGGCCAAGGTGTCTCTGCTGAAGCAGCCAGGCCTGGTGAAACTGGTGAGCTCATGCCTCTCAATGAGCTGCTGGAGGACTACCCTGACCAAGCTGCTGCCTACAATGTTCTGTCATGTGAAACAAACTCGGGACAATTGCACGGGACGCTGTTCCGTTTCCCTCTACGCCAGGAGGAAAGTGCCCTATCTAGGACCATGTATACCCCAGAGAAAGTCTGTAATCAGCTCTTTCAACCACTCAGGGAAGAGGCCAGTTGCATTCTCTTGTTTTTGAACAGTGTTCGTCAGTTGGAAGTGCATGTATGGAGGCATGGCCAAAAGACCATGCAGCAAATATTGTGTGTCAAAGAGACCTCCAAGGAGGATGCAAAAGTTTTTCAGCAGAAGATGGTGGAAGCTATTCAGAGAAAAGGTCGAGGAGGTGCGTTTGGCAGCCAGGTGGTTGAGCTGAACCGGCGATCATGCATTACTGTGGAGGATTATGGCAAGATGGCTACTCAACAGTGGTTCATAATGCATGAACTGGGTACTAACAATAAGGAGTTACAGCAGCTCCAACTGGAGCTTGATAAAGACTCCAGCTACCACGTGTGGGCGGCAGTGGCTGTACCGATTACAGAAGTACCAGCAGACAGTACATTATCTTCTGCTCAGTCAATTCCGTGGCTGCTTCAGCTGCCGCAAGTTACAGGTCATGCTTTCTGTTTCCTCCCGATGCCAATCAAGACCGGCCTACCAGTGCATGTCCATGGCTACTTTGCTGTCAGCAATAATCGTCGTGGCATCAAATGGCCGAGCTCTGAAGAGCATGGCAAAGATGCTCTCTGGAATGAACTATTGATCAAGCATACTCTGGCTAATGTCTACATCAAAGCCATGCTGCAACTGTGGAGTGGATGTCATTTCCGAGCTCCAACACCAAAAATGGTTGAATCCATTGACACTGTTTGTTGTGCAGTTTATGCAGCATGGCCTGATGCTGAGAAATTCATGAGCTCAGGTCTGGAGACAGCACCATGGGTATGCCTGCTGCAATGTGTTCGACCTCAACTGTTTAAGCTGCCGCTTTTGTGGAGCCATTCTTGTGATGGGCGCTGGTTAAAGGTAGCTGATGCATGGCTGATGCAGGGTGCTACATTGGCAACAACAGCACTTGATGTGGATGGCTCTTTGTCAAGAGGAGTTATGCAAAGTGTGTATGAGGTGATGCTGGCACTCAATGAGCCTGTTGTGTTACTTCCACCCCATGTCTGGCGTACTCTGCACAGTGAAGAGTCCAGCGATTGCAGGCTCTTGTTAAGTAACCGTAGTGTTCAGCCATCTGTTGTCCGCCACTGTTTGCGTAACAGCAATGCTTTGTCTCTGCAGTGTGCTGTGGAGGGTGCAGGAATTCTATCTGCACTCTTGGAGTTCCTGATGCATGACTTGCCACCTGAAAGAATCACTGTGGAGTTACATGGTCTCAATTTGTTGCCCACTCGTGCCAAAACCTCCAAGCTGCAGCTGGCTTCACTGGGCAGCAATGATCTCTACATTGACACCTCCTCTTGCCCAATGCAACTTGTGCCTGGGTTAGAGGTACAGTTTATTGATACCGCCAGTGGCATCCTGTCCACTTCTGTCACAGAAAAGCTGCGAGCTGCAGCTCATTGCAGGACAAGCACTCTTCGTATGTTAGACCGTGATGGTGTACTCCAGCTTCTTCCCATCTCCATTTGTGTCTGCTATCCTGGGTTCCGTGATGCATCGCCAGTGAAATGGTCACCTAAAGATGTGTTGGCAACTTCATGGCTGGAACAGGTCTGGTGTTGGTTGAACACTTTCTGTAGGGATGACCTCTCATGCGTAGAAGGACTACCGCTCTTACCAGTTCAGGATAAGCTATTTCCATTGCAGCACGAGTCCACTGTATTGATGCCAAACCCTGGGCAGGAGAAAGGTGTGCCTTGCAATGTTCTCCAGTTGCTGAAGGGTCTGGGCTGCCAGCTGATAAGGCCAGTCCCCAACTATCTGCAGCACCGCCAGCTAATGAAGTACGTGAGTAGTTTCTCCCCTGATGGTGTGATCAAAGTCATTTGTTATTTGGTCAAACAAAGACAATCGCAAGCCTTTGAATGGATTGAGAAGAATGCCACAGATGAAGAGAAGCTCTCACTTCTCCATTTCATCTCCCTAGCCAGTGACAACCTTGACAAAACAACAGCCTCTGCACTGTGTTGCCTGCCCATCTTTCCAACTGCAGGCAGACAGCCAAAGTTTGTCCCACTGGATGATTCTGCAAAGCTGCTGCCATCTGGCTTACCCAAACAGCTAGTGGACGTTCCAGTACTCTCTAACATGCTCATGGCACCTGAAGAGAATACACAGGTAGCCTGTTTGATTTGCACTCTTGGCTGTGCACAGCTCACAACTGAACAGCTCATTGTAGATGTTCTTGTCCCATATGTGATGGGGTCACCTGGTCTCTGCAGGCTTACCATTCTTCACTTCGTGGCCAGCAATATGTCATCTCTGTCTCACCATGCCCTGCAACAGCTGAGCAAAATGGAATTTGTCCCAGCTGTTGGCAGTCCAACACTCCATTGCCCACTCACACTGTATGATCCTAGTGATGAGACACTGGCATTTCTGCTGTACAGGAGAGAAGGTGTCTACCCAGCAGACATGTTCAAAGGGACCTTGCCAAGTTTAAGGAAGATGGGTCTGAAAAGCTTGGCAACAATGAGCAGGAGTGAGAAAGCACAGCTTGTGAAAAGATATGCATCCAGTATCAGCCAATCCACCATTATTGGCAAAGAGTTAGACTTTAATTCTGCATGTACTATGGCCAACAACCTCATGAAGTTCCTAGTGAAGGCAGTCGAGCTACATAATCACAAAGTGATGCGTTGGCTACAAAGTATCAGTTGGCTTCCTGCCACACCTAGACCATCTGATGATCGCTACCCCCCTGGTCTCTGCTGGCTTGGGGAAGAGCCATTGCCAACTGGTGAGCTATTATATGGGACCTCCAACGTGGTAACCACAGAAGCAATTCAAGCCAACCCACAAATCGCAGGACTCCTGGTGGGAAGTACTGCACGACTCCTACCTGAAGAACTCACATCCACTGTAAAGCAAAACAGGAAACTTCTGGAAAGCTTTTCGTGGGCAACCCAAGATGGAGCAAGCCTTGCAGCTGAGCACCTTCTTTCAGTTACCAGTTTGTTTAAGCCGAAAAAATCCAGCAGTAATGAAGGGACAGTACTGGTGAAGACACGTGTCCACCATGTCTGCACTCAGATTTATAGTTACTTGCAACCCATGCTCGCAAGCAGCCAAGCAGCAAATGCTGTGCATATTCTGAAGAATGAAGCATGTCTGTGGAACAATGATGCGGGTTTCCTCAAACCGTGTCATGTTGTTCAGACTCTGCCCAAAGGCATTGTCCATCTTGAGCCATATCACTATGCAGTCGAACCTGCTTTTCGTCCATTCAGGATGCTCTTTACCGAGGTAGGTGCAAAGGAGCAGCTCACATTTGCTGATCTAAGGAGTGTACTCATTAGAGTGCAGGATGAGATTGGCAGCAGGTACCTGTCTGAGTTGCAGCTACAGCTGTGCTTGAGTGTGTTACGCTGCAAAGAGATGTCAGATGGAACCACTGAACTCAACAAGGAGGATAGTGTGCTTGTACCGACAGCGAATTGTAAGCTTCTGCCAGCAGTGGAGTGCACATATCGAGATGGAATGTTTTGGAAAGCATCTGGCAATTATGCTGAGGATGATGATGACTTTGTAGAGTTCAACTTGGTCCATCCAGAGCTGAGTGTGCAGCTAGCAAAAGCATACAAGGTCCAACCACTTAGCACAAAGGTCTTGCCCTCAGATGAACTCAATCTGGAGTATGAGCAGGTGGGACAGCATGAGCCACTCACCACACGGCTGAGAAACATTCTCTGTGACTACCCTAATGACATGACTGTGCTGAAGGAGCTCATACAGAATGCAGATGATGCTGGTGCAACCGAAGTGAAGTTTATGCTGGACATGCGACGAGCAACTGACAACAGTTGTCGCAAGCTACTCCATGAGAAGATGAAGGCATGGCAAGGGCCTGCATTGTGGGCATACAACAATGCTGTCTTTACTGAAGATGATTTCCACAATATCATGCTGTTAGGCGGAGGGACAAAATGTGCCACACCAGGCAAAATAGGCCGCTTCGGGCTTGGCTTCTGTTCTACATACCACCTGACTGATGTGCCAAGCTTTGTGAGTCAAGACAGCATTATCTTCTTGGACCCACATTGCACAAATCTGGAAGGTCGGGTCAACCCCAGTCAACCAGGTATGCGAATCAAGTTTACTAAGCAGCAGAAGGGTCTGAGAGCATTCCGTGACCAGTTCTCTGTCTACACAGACGTGTTTGGTTGTCGTGTTGTTGGAGAGGACAGCCATCCTGCTACTGATTATCCACACACTCTGTTTCGTTTTCCACTTCGTAATGGCTCCCAGCATAGTGAGATATCCAACAACAATGCTATGCAGAGCTGCAAAATTCTTCTACTGCAGCTGGAAGAAGCAGCTGTGGAGCTACTGCTGTTTTTGCAGCATGTGAGGAAAGTCAGTATTTGGCAACTAGCTGATGGAGCACGCAGTCCAAATGAGGCACACGAGCTATTCACTGTGTTTTCAGGTCCTGCTCAGCACTTGCTTGGTGACAAACGCTGCAGCACTCTGTTATCATCATTGCTGGACAGCTATGGAAAGGACATTGTCAAAGTCATGAATGGCAGGCATGAAGAAGACCTACCATGGACATCGTACAGAAGGACAATAACAATGAAAAGCTCAAAGAGTGACAGCGTGCAAGAGTGGGTACTGTCCTCAAGCTTTGGAGGACCTCATAGCCTTCAGCAGGTCATTGAGCTATCCCAGTGCAGCAATGAAGCTTTCCTCTTACCTTGGATGGGAATTGCATGCCGGATAGAAAGCAAAAGCAAGTCAGTATGTGTACATCCAGTCGATGGCCGTGTGTTCTGCTTCCTGCCATTACCTCGATCAAGTGGTTTCCCAGTTCATATCAATGGCTTCTTCTCAGTTCGCAGTGATCGAAAAAGTTTGGATGATGAAGAGGGTAGCAATGCTCCACGTGTTCTATGGAACCATTTCCTAATACGGGATGTTCTTCCACGTGCATATGTGCTGCTGCTGAAGTCATTGGTGATCTTAATGGAGCCATGCCTAAGAGATCTTCATACAAACATCAAAGGCGAAGTCACAAGGTCATTGTACAATGTTCTACCTGGTGCACAAATGCCAAACACTTCCTATTGGCTGTTTGCAGCAAAGGAGGTCATGAAGCTGTGCTTGAATGACCAATCAGTCAATATTCTGTGGACAGCAGCAAATGGTGGACAATGGTTGTCCTTGCACCCAGACCACAAAGCAATTCTCCTTGGCAGCCAGTTGAGGAAATATTGTGAGCGTGAAGCAATGGAGATTTTGATCAGGCTCGGCCAAAATGTGATACATACATCTCCTGGGGATGGCCTGCTCAAGTCACTGGAGATGGCTGGCATTTCGGAACGTTTCACAATGGAACTGTTCTTCAGGACAGTATTCTTTGACAACCTGGAAAGAATTGATGGTGAGCTCCAAGATAGCTTAGTTGACAGGCTCCTGAAGTTCATGGCCCAACATGAAGCAGATTCTTGTTGCAGAAGTGACTGGTGGTGTGCATCCGGCCTGCGAAAACACCCATGCATATTGTCCAGTGATGGTCGCCGACAAAAGCCAGGTCATTTGATAGATCTGCGACCAGATAATCAGCACCTTCTGCATCTCTATGACGACAGTGATGGTCGCTTTGTGCACAAACGCTACACAGAGCACCTGCACATTCTGCGAAAGTGGTGCTGTATCATCAGCCAAGCCGACCAGCTGTCAGTGCATGATGTCATGCAATGTGCGGAGTCGATTTCTAGCCTGGCTTTGACTGATGTAGAAAAAGCCTACAAACGAGCATATCACTTTGTCTGTTTTCTGGAGGACAGTGTGCACTTATCTGACATGAGTCTAGCTGGTCATCTCCAAAAGATTCCCTTCCTCCCAGTACTGTCTAAACCAAGAGACTGGCTATTTCCTTGGGCTGGAAATGAACTGTTCCACAATCCTGCAGCTCTCCTTCCCCAGGAGTGGGCCAACGCTGTCGGTTCTACTGCCAGGATCGTTGATGAAGAAAGGCTTCAGTTGATTAAGTGCAAGAGAGTGTACAGTTTCCTTAAGCTGCAAGGAAAAGAGCCAAGCTTGAAACAGTTTGTTGAGCAGCTTCAGCATATCAGCAATGTGGTAGCTTCTGACAGAGTTGCAGGGCCGCAGACCACATTGTGTGTGGAACGCATCTATCGACATTTGCAGGAACATGTTGAAGAACTGCAATGCATGTGCACATTACCAAAGGACTGGGTATGGAATGCGAAGCATGGACAATTCATGCCAGTTGACCGGATGAGTGTTTCGGCTCCAGACTGGTATGGTGATCTAATGCCATATCATTCAACTGTTGGACAGAAGAGTGAATTTGTTGCTCTCTTTCGTCATATGGGTGTCAAGGAAACAATCAGTAGTCATGACCTTCTAAATATTCTACAGGAGATTCACACTACTTCAAGTGCAAGAAAGCAGGGTCTTACCAAAGAGGAGCTCAACATGGTCTTTCGGTTGTTGGATCTGCTGTACAAGTCCAAAGACGTGGATAAGAGCACATTGCTGCTGCCCACAAATGATGGCCACCTTCTTCCAGCATCAGAGTGCACTTACTGTGACCGTCAGTTCTTGCGGAAAGGAAGTGATGAGCTGGTTGGTAGTGAGGAGGCAATGCAAAATCGTGTTCATGAGCGTGTGGAGCCCTTGGCAGCAAAACTCGGCGCAGTGCCACTAAGCCGACGGCTCTTGCCATCTGAAGCATTTGGCCTGGATTATGAGTGTGTTGGCCAAAGCGAGGACCTGACAACTCGACTGCGGAACATTCTCTCGGAATACCCAGGCGACTCAACAATCCTCAAAGAGCTGATACAGAATGCTGATGATGCTGGGGCTCAAAAGGTCTGCTTTGTGTTGGACTGGCGACAACATCGTTCAGAGTCCTTGCTGAACTCTGCTATGAAGCTGTGGCAAGGACCAGCACTGCTTGCCTACAATGATGCTGAGTTCACAGCTACAGATTTCAGCAACATCATGAAGTTGGGAGGGGCAACAAAGAGACAGGAGCATGGAAAGATTGGGCGCTTTGGATTAGGTTTCTGCTCTGTGTACCACTTGACTGATGTACCAAGCTTTGTCAGTGGGGACAAGATTATCTTCCTTGATCCACACACAACAAATCTGAAGGACCGAGTCACACGGGCCAATCCTGGCATGAGCATAAACTTTGTGAAGAGTGGATCACAGTTGCACAATTTTGCCGATCAATTTTTGCCATATGATGGTGTGCTGGGCTGCTGCTTTGACAAACACTATCCACACACTCTTTTCCGTCTGCCGTTGCGGCAAACTTGCTCTGAGAGAAACCTGATTTCTGGTGAAATATTCAACAAGAAGTCAATGTACAAGCTGTTGGCAGATTTCTGGCAGCATTTGCCAAGAATGCTTCTATTCCTACAGTCTGTGAATGAGGTGATTGTGTATGAGGTCTCTGAGCAAGCCAAAAGTGCTTCAGAAATGAATGAGATATACCACACATGTCTGAGCCAGCCATTACAGCAGTACACTGCTGAGGGATGTGGTCGAGATCTTTTACGTCAGCTGTCAAATAAGCACAAGGGGGAGCTTGTTAGTGAAATGATGAGGCAAGCTGAGTCTGGAGACAGCCAGCTTGAGTCAATACTGAGTATGACTGTGGAAACGAAGCTGACAAGATATGGCAAGAGTTGCTTAGCAGTTAAGGGGGGCAAAAAGGTTGAGACATGGCTAGTCAGCTCTTGTGCTGGCACACGGAAAGCAATTGAGATGTGCTGCAGCGCCAAAGGTCGCAAAGAAGTGCTGATGCCATGGGCTGGGTGTGCGGTTAGATTGAGTGTTGAAGGTGATGGTCCTAGAAGCATCCAACCAGTGGATGGTAATGTTTTCTGTTTTCTTCCTCTGCCACAAAACACAGGCTTACCGATTCATGTCAATGCTTGTTTTGCTGTAGCGTCAAACCGGCGTAGTTTGGAAGATGCCAATGATGAGAGCTTGAGGGTGGAGTGGAACAGGGCCCTGGTGACAGATCCATTACCACAAGCTTACCTCAAGGCAATTCTGACTCTCATTAGGGTTGTGCCAATAACAGAACAGAACCGACACATGCTTCACACACTCTTCCCGTCTGCCAGCAGTGCACACCACGGATTTTGGAAAGAAATGACAGATGCCTTTTATGAGCATTTGCTGGAGTTGTCATCCACACCTGTGTTATGGAGTGAGTGCTCATTGAGTGGAAGCCATTGGATACCAGGAGGACAGGCCATCTTCCTGGTTGATCACAAGAAGTACCGCAAAAAGGAGATGTTTGATAAGGCTGTGGGTCTTGCAGCTGCATGCGGTCATCATGCTGTAGAGCAGCCAGAAGGGTTGAAAAATATTCTTGGTGGACCTCACAGCAAGACCTGTAATGTGCTAACGTACCGTGAATTCTGCGAGAGAGTGTTACATACTGGAAGAGGCAAGGAGGGCTTTACAGACCTGTTTCAATTTCTTCTTGAGTGTGAGGAAAGTGATATGCAGTGGTGCATAGGTCTGTTAAGAACTCGTGATATTGTCCCAACCTCTGCTGGCACATTTGTGACCGCATTGAAACTGATTGACAGGAATGCCTTACATCTCAGTCGTTTGTATGCTGATGAAGATGGCCGCTTTCCAGGTCACTACCTGAAAGGCAAGCATCATGAGGTGCTCCGGTCAGCTGGCATGGCATGGAAGAAGATTGCTGTTGAAGATGTTCTGGAAAGAGCAAAATTGATCGGAGAGCTGTACTTTGACTCACTGGATTTGGTCAGGTCACGAATTGAAGCTCTCTTTGCCTACCTGGCTGCTCCTGAGGCTGACATCTGCAAAGGTAGCGATGAATGGAATTCTCTGTGTCAGCTGCAAGATGTTGCTTTCCTGCCAGTGCTGAGCAATTCAGACAACGATGTCTTTCCACTGATGGGAAATGATGCGAGCATACAGGGAGAGCCACAGCCACCAAGCTGCCTGTGGCCTATGAAATACCTCAATATGGTTGGGTCAAAGTATCTGCTGGTGGATGAAACTCAGCTGCCACAACAGTTCTTACACGGGAGTTTGCCGATGAATCTCTTGGGACTTGTTGATAGAGTACCAAGTGTTGAGACAGTGATTGCTCATCTTTGCCAAGTTATCAAGCATGTCCAGCACAATGCCTCTACCATTCAAGGAAATGTGCTATATGTGATGGCTGATATCTATAAATTTCTTCAGGATCATTTGAACGAGATAATTGTAGACAACCTCCCTGAGTGCTGGGTGTATGTTGATGGCCACGTCTTTGTCTCTCCTCATCATGTCACATTTGAAAGCCATCCCTGCGGCAGTCTCTCTCCATATCGGTTTGTCCTTGACAGGCATCTCTGCCAGACATCTAAGAAGCTATTTTTGAAGATCGGAAGGGTCAGGGAGCATCTAAATGCTGTGAATCTCATTGAGGTATTACATGAAATAAAACAAGATGTTGAACAGCAAAACGACGGTGAGCTAAGCGATGCTCAGTTTCACATGTGCTCAGTGATACTGATGTACATCAAGAACAATCTAGATGAACTAAAGGGTTCAAATTTGGAGATACTCTTGCCAACGGGTGAGAAAAAGCTAATGCCAGCAAGAACCTGCACCTTCTGTGATCAAGAGTTTCTCATACACACAAAGAGTCAATCACAGTTAAGCAAATGGGGAACACCTGTCCACAAGGATATTTCCAGCATTGCAGAGGCATTGGGTGCAAAGTCACTCAGCCAAGTGTTGCTGAAGCCAGGCCAAGTGAATTTCAAGTTTGACCGAAGAGGGCAAAATGAGCCTCTGACAACACGCCTGCAGAACATTCTCCGGGACTATCCAGAAGGCTTGACTGTCTTGAAAGAACTTGTCCAGAACGCAGATGATGCTGGTGCAACAGAGGTCCGTTTTCTTCTTGATTTCCGAAACCATGGCACATCATCACTTTTTAATGATAAAATGAAGGACTGGCAAGGCCCAGCACTGTGGTGTTTCAATGATGGTGCTTTCACTGAGAAGGACTTTGAGAACATTTTCAAACTGGCAGGTGCAACAAAACAGCAAGAGGCTGGAAAGATCGGACGATTTGGCCTTGGGTTTTGTTCTGTGTACAACCTGAGTGATGTGCCGAGCCTTGTGAGTTGTCAAAAGTTGGTGATCCTTGATCCACATGTAGAAAATCTTGGTTCCTACCTGGCAGACATGGAAAATCCAGGGATTATAGTTGATTTTGTGGATCAACAAGATAAGATGGGGGTGTATGTAGATCAGCTGGAGCCCTATGATGGCATTTTTGGATGTCAAATGGCAGTCAATGGGCATCAGGCAACACCTTTTCCACACACACTTTTTCGGTTTCCACTTCGTAATCAAACAACAGCACATCAGAGCAAAATCTCGAAGACAGTCTATGATAAGGAGATGATACTTTCTCTAATGGCTGAGCTTCAAGAAGAAGCAGAGAAGCTTCTGCTTTTCCTGCAGGCAGTTAAGAAAATTTCAGTTTATCAATTGGACAGTGAAGCATGTTTAGCTGAAGAGATGCACCACCTCTTCAGTGTTGAAGCCAAAAATGTCAGGAGTGTTTCAAAAGAATCAGTTCGGGATTCAGCTGTCGATCGTGGTCTCCTCAAGTCTTTGGTGAGTCGTGGTATGCTGGATTCGGTGTCAACAAGTTCACCCAGGGAAATAACAACATGCAGCATGACGATTTCAGTGCACCAAGAGCAGCCTTGGTCAGACACTGTGGAAATGCCAAAGTCTTATGAGCACCATTGGGTTGTGTGTTCATGCATTGGTTGTGCAGAGAGTGAGTCTCTTAGTCTTGCAAGAAGTAGTGAGGGAAGAAAGGAAGGAGTTATGCCTTGGGGCGGTGTTGCAGTCCAGCTTAATCCTGGTGCTTCTGAGGAAGAATGCTTCTTATCAAGTCTAGACGGCCGCATGTTTTGCTTCCTGCCTATTCCGCAGCAAACCAATCTTCCAGTCCACATCAATGGCTACTTTGCTGTGGCAAGCAGTCGGCGACACATTGAAGACAATACTGATGGGAGGTTTCAGACAAAGTGGAACAGGAGCTTACTTGGTGATCCTGTACCGTGTGCTTATCTGCATGCTCTTGAAGGATGTCTACAGCAACTGGAGCAAACAGGACTAACCTCACCAAGCCGACTGAGCAATGAGGTGGCCTCTTTCTTCCCACCATTGACTCAGAGAGGATCTTTGTTGGATCACTTGGGTGTACACTTCTTTGAGCAGCTGCTCCAGCCCAATGCACCACCATTGTTTTGGACGGCAGCAAACGGTGGAAAATGGTTGAATGCTAGCAAAGCACAGTTTCTTCACCACACTAACTTTGAAGAGGATCATTATGATGTGGCAGTATCCACATTGCAGGATTTAGGAGTGGCTGCTGTTGCCCTGCCGATCATCTACAAGGAAGAGTTCAAGAAATTTCCTCATGTAATAAACTTTACTCAGTTCTTCACTGAGCACTTTTTTCCAAACATTCAACGTCTTCCACAGAATGTGTGTGTTCAGTTTCTCAAACTGCTGCTGGACTGGCGTGCACAAAACCAGTACCATCGAAACTGGTGTGATCAGCTTATCTCTCAGTCTGAGTGTGTTCTAGCCAGTAATGGTTGCCTGCGGCGACCAAGCGACCTCGTCCACCCAAGATCAAACTGGAACGTGCTCTTCACATTGGAAGATGGCTGTTTTCCGGCCAGCTCAGCGGAGTTCAGTTCAGCACATTTGGCAGCGCTTGTTGAGCTTGGAATGGCACTGCACATGTTGAGAGATGATGTCATCGCTGAGCGTGCTCATTCAGTTTGCACCCTCAGCATGGAGGATGGTGCAAAGCGAGCAAAAGAGCTTCTGCATTTGCTTGGAAGTAGCTGGCATCGTGACCCATCACAGGAAGCATCAAAATATATTAAAGAAGAGCTTAGGTCTGCTAGTTTTCTGCCAGTAGCCCCCAAGCCTGATGACTACCTACTACCGTGGCATGGTAATGTATCAAACAGCACATGGACTAGCGCAAACGAAGCATACTTCTTCAAAGAGCGATGGCTGGTCGGATCGCATGCATGCATCATTGATGATCGCTACCTGCAGTTGTCATCCTCAGCACGTAAGTCTACCTTTTGCCTTCATATTCCACTATTCCTGATGATAAAAATTTAAGATGGCACATGTTGTAGAAGAATACATGTACAACAACAATTGCAATGATGCCATTGTCAGCCATTGTCAGTCTGTTGCAACAGGGTGGCAAACAATAGTGACTCACTGTGCATATCTTTAACTATTGTGAAGGCCTCAAAGGGGATAGAAGATACCGGTATGCAGCAGCTGGATCTAGGCTTGCATTAATTCCTGCATGTGCATGTAATATGTGTGGCATGAGTAATAAAACACATACTGGAGTAGTATGGGTAAGAAGTGGGGTATGTGCATTAAACCTTCACAGGCCCTACCCATCTCCCAAAGAAGGGGATACCTTGCAACCTTGCCTGAAGAGATTGGCACTGTTATGGGAAATGTGGATATGGGTTGGAGATGGCCTCTTTGTCTCGATACAGATCCCCAAAGGCTATGCTATACACACTAATGTGTTGTGCGTGGAAATGGTAGGCAGATACTCAGTACAGTAAAGATGACACACAAACTCAGTCACACACTCCCTTACACAGACGCATACACACCAACATGCCCCTACTTACACACACAACCCCACTCACACCCACACCCCTCACACCTGCACACCTCATATCCAATGCACCTGTGCATGCTGTACAGCGTGCTGTACACACACACACACACACACACACACACACACACACACACACACACACACACACACTGTGTTCCCCTTGCTGAGTTACTCCTGCATGATTATGAAAGTTCTGTCATGGTACAGTTTTCTTGGGCAGGTAAATCCCCATCCGCATGGTCCTTTGAGTTCACGGGAAGATACATTGATAACCTCATAACTATAAACAACCCTGGGTTCGAAAAAGCAATTGATAAAATATACCCTTCTGAGCTTTCCCTTAAAGAA
>JAOWAW010043458.1:0-17297 GCA_028565695.1 Nicola tetela | reverse complement strand
GTCTCATGAAATAAGGTTCTTGTGACTCGTGTGCTGGGAAATCCTCTTTTAAGGGAGCATGTGTTTCAATCTCTGAAAAAATACCGCATATCGTTCATGAGGGACAACTTTCATGCTGTCCAGAAGCTAATGGAAAAAGTAATGGTTGAAATTGTGTTTGCCCTCAGGCACTTAGACCCCTGTCTATTGGGCAGAGGTATATCAAACACCAACACTGCTCCTCAAAATAAAAGTCAGAGCTACACATGATGTATGCATTGTTATTGGTCAGAGTGTGCATGACTTTCTCTCTGTACCCATACCAGGCATACGCTGTGCTTCCATGAAGACAATCCCTTGCTGCAGCGTTCACATATTCTGGCACAGTCAGACTCAAGTAATCAATATGGATGACGGGCCTTGACCTGGTCCATAATGAAAGCCATTATTAGTTCACAATGTATGAATCCACTGTATGCACTGTCAACAGAAAAGGATCTGTAGCTGCAGGTACCCAGCTCATCCATCTGACGGCAACTCTCTAGTGGAAAGACTGTCATTATAGTGTTTCTGATGTGTTGATCATTCAGTATACAAATTAGAGACACTAGATTCATGGTCAAATCACCTGAGCACAACAACGTGATTGGAGAATGGCGATCCAACAACCAAATCTGAATGAGTGAGCAGAAAGTCACAAAAGACAGGACCATAACATGAACGATGCCCTTCCATGAAAAACAAAGAAACCAAGCCCCCATAAAAAAAATGACACCATCAGGACAAGTAACAACAAAAATAACAGTGATCACGAAAAAAGCTGCACGAACAAAGTGAAGTAATTGCAAGACAACTACAGTGCAGCCCATACATAGTCTGGATGTTTTCTTACAAGAGAAGTCCCACAAGATTGGTGCCAAAAGTTTTGATAAATGTAGCAGAAGCACTCACACTTGCTCTTCCACTTAACTACTTACCGCTGTAACCGTTGCCATCAATATCCCACCAATAGCCCAGTGACTCGCCGAAGCCATGCAGGGTAAAGCTTGTTTTCAGCTGAGAAGGAACGATTCGTTGTGTATATGCTTGGTCAATGATTCCCTGGCGAGAGCCCATGTAGATGTAGACCGCACCTTGATGCACACCATCTGATTCTGCTGGTGCGCCAATGGCAATGTCTGGAAGTGTTTGGAGAAGAGACATAGAGCAGTGCTTTTATCCAAATCAACTACAGGGAAAAGATCACTGTTTAACATGCACATGCTGGTTTAATTGTGCTGTAATTGCTTCTCTTGCTGACAAAAAGAAACCTAGAATCACCAGGATCTGGATGCATTGAACCTGGCAACACAACAACTGCCACATGCGCCTAACATAGACCAAGTACATAAGTGAACCTACATACATTTCTTAGTATGCAAGAAGTTGAATGAGTAGCATTATTTTCACTCTTGTTAAGAGCAAGCCAGGATTATGAGCTAGTTGCTGGAAGGCTTACCAAACAGTCAACATACTGGTGTGATTGACTGTTGGTAGGGTGTGAGAAATTTAGCCAGGAAATCACACCAATATACGCAACACAAACATAGATTTAGTCTCCTGGGAATACATGAGAAGGTCATGTTAAAGAATTCTACTCATGTGAATCTCTACACCCAGCAACTTGGTAGCCAAACACTTTACTAGAGCACGGCATCATGGCAGAATATGCTAATGATTGTCAAAGGAAGAGGAATCACATCAACAGAAAACATTCATATTCTCTTGCAAGTTTGCTCTCAGTCAACAACAACAAAAAAAGTATATAAGTTAGGAGATAATGGAAAAAGAAGAATTAGAAAGAGAGAAACCACTGGACACTGGTAAGGCTGGTGAGAAAGAATGAAGAAAAAATCAATGGTCTCAGGTGGGACTTGAACCCATGGCCTTGGATTTGTGCTCCAATGCTCTAATCGCTGGGCTACTGAGCATCCCCATCAACCACATCATTCAACTCTGCTTTCCTCACCAACATGGCTCTCCGGCTGCAGTGATCCAAGCTCGGGATGGCTGCCTGCGCCAGGTACTCATGAAACGCTTTTCCTGCCTGGAGGAGAGTTGTCAGGTGGACTAGCATACTCTAGCCTCACAAGACGAATAAAAAATAAAATAAAATAAAAGTACGCAAAATAATCATCACATCACAATGACGCACACGTGCATTAGGGATAGGCATGTTGCTATAGAGATGAACAAAATTTAAGGACCCTACATACTAAACTTAATGTTATCGTCAAATTGGGTCATTCATTTTCACCCCTCTGCCTGATAACATTACAGACAAGCAAACACAAGAAATACCAAAAAGAAAAAAATAACAACACTCAGAGTAAGTGATGTAGACTCAGCTATAGCATGCAGGACACTGAATCAGGGCATGTTTCCGCACGTTGTAATCGCCAACTGCCGGAGCATTGTCATCACCATCGTTGTCTGGTTTGTTGAGCAAAACATGGACATAAGAAACGCCATCATCATCACGAGCATCGTGTGGCACATTCTCCTTCAGCAGACCAATGTTGACTACCTTCTCCTTCAAATGATCTGAGCGATTTTTAATCACAACTGTAGTAGGCAAGATTATCTTCAGTACAGTCCATCCTGTGCCGTATGGCAGCTGGTGCTTCTGTTGGTGGTCTGGTTGGCGTAACAACACTGGGTCACCAACGACAAATGGACACTCCAGCTCTATTGGAAGTGGAGCCACATCGCCTTCAGCAAGCATCTCGGTAATGTAGTCATGCCCTCTTGCAGCTCTCACAGTCACAGCATCAACCCATGACGACTGAGACATGTCCAGGCGAATGTCATCAACAAGCAGGTTGCAAGGCTCCCACCTGAGTATGGCGACCATTGGCAACACCTGCAGCATACTGTGAGGTCTGGTGCGATAATAATAGAGCAGCATATCCAGCTCTTGAAGCCAGTCAGCCGAATTGTCAATAACCTTTTGCATCATAGTCAGCAATGTGCGATTGAATTGTTCAGTGCTTCCTTGCAACTGTGGTGTCCAACAGCTCCAGTGCATATGGTGATGCCAAACACCTTGAAAAGCGACAAGACAGTAGCATTTCTGAATTCACTACTGTTAGCGCAGCGCACAATGCGAGGGGGACCCCACCGAGTGCACATCTTCCCTGGCCCTTCTGCAACGCTTTTGCCATTGTGATAGTTCAACGGGACGACTTCAATCCACTTTGAGAACATGTCAGTGCACACAAGAACACAATGATACTTTCCACTTCGGTTCAGCCCAAGCTCCAGGGTATCAATTTGGATGTTGTCTCACAGCTTCTTGAGAATGTCGTTGCAAATGGGTGGTGATGCATCATCACACTTTGGACTTGCTGCACAGCAGGCCTGGTATTCCTGAACGAACGCTTGGCATTTCGACACCATGCCAGGAAAATAGCAATGACTTGACAGAGATCGCCACATGCACTCCCAGCTGCCATGGTCGGTGTTACTATGCACGGCAAACAGAACAGAATACTCAAGACACACAGGCAATACTGGGACTGACACCTCACCAGCGATTGGATCTTTGCGATTTCCACACAACACACCATTCTCAATGCTGAGCTGCTTCTTGATCCTCTTAAACGTGTCTTCTGTCACTTCTTCATTAAACTGCAGTTGCTGTATCATGCACTGGACTTGAGAATCTGCTGCCTGGGTTTCATGAACCAACACCAACAAAATGCTACTGATAATGCTGGCTGCTGCTGCTACTACACCAGCTTCATCTTCAGCAGTTTTTATGAACTTGCACAATGTGGCAGGAATACGGGTCAATTGGTCAGCCAAATTGCGTTCAATAGGGACCCACTTGGTACTTTGCTTGCACCTTGAGGGCTGCGACCTGAACAATGTCTTCCAGGATCTGAAGACAACGTTGCACCAGCAAGGCCTGGAGACCTCCTGCCTTGACTCGGTGTGCATCTGCTAATATGGCTTGCAACCAGCTGTCAATGGTTTGCAAATCAGTGATAAGCTGGACATTGGAAATTTGCCAATCTGCTGCCAAGTTCAACACTTTAATGGCTGCATTAAGCTCTGTGACATTGACGTGTCGCAAATCATTCTTTGGACAAAGCCACAATCGATCTTCTAGCACATTGCCTCTCCATTACAGAACAACACCATAGGCAATATCAAATGTATCGCACCACAAGTTGCATATGTCATCAGCAATATTTGCATGCCACTTGCTGTAGGTAGGATCTTCATACATCAGTTGAGTGTGCAACTCAAGCAAAAACTTCTGGACTTTGTCAGGTACTGGTGTATCTCATTCAGTGGTATCACTAGCCAGACGTTTGAGGTAACTTCAGGTTGGTTGCAGCCATCTGCACACGGGATCATTAGTACATGACCACACCAGCTAAATGGCTGTCTCTTGGTAGCATGATTCGGTATTTCGAGGCTGACACCATCTCACCACTTCCACTGCACTGATCCACTTGGCTTGGGGCTGAGTTGAAGACCAAGGACCCTTGCTTTGGACACACACTTGGCTGGTTTAGTGTGGAGACCATATTTTGCCAACTCTGCACTAACGTTGTCGACAAGCTCATTCGGTATATACACATCGTCCACCTAGTTATCAACACATAGCACCCACTTGATGATTATATCCATGAAATTTGGTGCAACTGATAAACCAAAGCCCATGCGTTTCATAATATATATCTCGTCGTTCCACAACACTGCCTGGTATTTGCAAAGCTCCTCACTAACATGAATCTGTAGGTATGCTTTGCAAATATCAATAATCTGGTATCCATTGGCAGGGCCTGCTTGGTGCCACTTCCAGATCTTCTCTCTTCATGCAGGTGCCTCCTTCCCAGGATGAGAGATGATGTGACTGTTTAGCAGCTGGTAATTGAGGCAGGGCCGAACAGGAGTTGATTCCTTGTGTTCCTGGACCTGAGCAATTAATGGTCATACACACCTTGGTTCCCATGAACATCAGGATTGTGTTTAGCAAGCCATCCATTGTCAATCCAACCTTGAACCTCGCTAGCAAGCAACTTCTCCTCCTCCGCCATCAATTTCTTATGGCCATAATCACCAACACCAGAGCCTATTGGCTTAGGTGGTGCATCGCCATTTTGCCACAACCAGGTCAGCTCCTAGTGCTGCTTCTCCATGTTCCAAGAAACACTACCATCATCACATGATAGTGTGATGTCACCGTTATCACTGCAAACTGTGTTAATACCATGATATGGCTGTGCTGCAGATCTTTCAGTTGGCACTTTGGTAATGCCACATGTAGACTCGGTTGCACCAAACGCAATGCGAGCCAACTTATCAGTGTCGTACTCGACACTCACGCCTTCCAAGCACGATATGAGTTCAACGCCAATGACAGCATCAGCACAAACAACATCGAGGTTATCCACAGCAAGGAGACTCGTTTTGTCTCTGGCAACTATACATATTCATCCATGTGTGAAAGAAACAACTCAACAGTACCAGACACCTTCAGAGGACTTCCATTGATGGCAATGACAGTGGTGGAGCATGGCTCAACAGTCAGGTCCGTGGCCTCTACCAGTGACATTGTTGACAATAGCTTTCATGCATACCTTATCTGACCCGATGCTCATGGACAACTCTGTGAAAATTTTTGGGAGGCTACAAGGGCTGCTTGCTGATGTGCCTAGACAATAGCCAGTCTCTGACGACGCAGCTCCTGCTTGACTATGCGCTGAAGACAGTCACTGCATCTTTCATGCAGCCCACTCTGGTCAGTTTGCCTTGATGTGACCAGGCTCGTCACAAAAGTAGCATTTGGCTAACGATTCTGACTGACTGCTCCTTGTCAATCATGGATGACGCTGCTGACTCTTCGCTGGGCAATCATGAGCAAAGTGACCCATTTCTTTGCAAGAGTAGCACAACATTGACCTCCGGTTATGAACGACCTTGGTGGCAGCTGTAGCAAAAGCATCCTGCACATTCCTGACGTAATGTTCATCTGCACTCCACAGATGGCGAACATATGAAACATAATCCTTCAGTGTCTGCCCATTGCAATTCATACACACTTCCTGTGTGAAGTTCTTTGGCAGGCCAGCGGTGAACTGTTCTATCAGGATTCTATCTTTCTCATTGGTTGCAATAGAATGCCCAGACAAGTTCAAAGATTCTTTAAATCAGCAGCATACATGTCCACAATTCTCAACGTTCTACGGGTAAAGCGTTCATATGCCTGAGCAGCCGTCAGATTAAACATAGCCGTCAATGCCTCCTTCACCTTCACTCCATCTTTCTTTTCGTCATCACTAAGTTTGTTCCAAACTGAAGATGCTTCACTCTTGAGAAACAAGGGAATGTTTGCCATCATTGTTGCCTCATCGTTCATTTTTGTAGTTTTGCCAATACCAGAAACTTCAACCAGAACGCATACACGCTTGTTCGTTCATCACTTCCATGGAAGGGTCGGACAAACACATCCATCCCTGTCGATGACATCCTCTCAATCCTGGCTTGACAGTCCCGGGTTTTGGCACCAGCTGTTAAAGAATTCTACTCATGCAAATCTCTACACCCAGCAACTCGGCAGCCAAACACTTCACTAGCACAACATCGCAGCAGAATATTCTAATGATTGTCAAAGAGAGAGGAATCCCACTGACAGAAAACCACATTTCCTTCCAAGTTCACTCTCAGTCAACAACAACAAAAAAGAAAAGTACGCAAAATAATCACCACATCATGGTGACACACACGCACTTTAGGGATAAGCATGTTGCTATAGAGAAAAACAAAATTTTAAGGATCCTGCAGACTAAACTTAATGTTATCATAAAATTGGATCATTCGCTTTCGGTCAGACAAGTGGCACAGGTGCATGGAAGCCTCACAGGCCTTTCCTACGTATTGTAGATGCAGGAGAAAATGTAGGCACCATGGCAAAGGAATATTGATGCTAGTATCGTGAGTATGGGAAACATGAATACGGGACGTACAGGCAAGCATTGTCCCTCTGCAATGTCTCGGTCCAAGTTACTACTCATCCACATTGTATGTTTGCTACCGTTGCCCAGAGTGCACGCCGTAGGGCCTTGTACGTATACGCTATTGTGCGGGAAGCCATGTTTTCGAAGAAGAAAGCACCACCAACTGTAAAGAACAGCTGCAGCGAAGAACAGTCCTTCCTCACTCCCCAGCCCCAAAACTTATGACTTTTATCGGACTTTTATCGGATGAGTTTATACCGGGATTTTGTCAATACTTCACTCTTCACCAGCACAAATTTAAATTTCCTTGGGGCCATTTCGGTTGGTCAGGTGTGATCTTTGTCGGGCGAATGTATGACCCTTCGACAATTTACGTAATTGACGATATCGATTCACTCGTTGTCAGTTGATGAGCTGCCCGGCTCAACCTCTATCAACAGATATATCAACTGATAGTCTTACATCACGAATCAGCTTGCTCATGACATGTAGATCTAGATCTGCGTCACTAGGTTTGTTGCTCAATACGTATCATGACTTGGTCAGTCCTGATGCAAAGCCTTGCAAAATGTCTTGGGTTCTCACACACTGTGCGAGAACTCAAGACAGTTGCCAAAAGAGAATGCAGGCACTCAGTTAGGGTATTCTGTATGAACTATGTGTAATTTGGGGGGGGGGGGGGATTGCAGCCCCGGTAAATGTGGCCCTGTGATGAATTCACAGATAGACAAATGCCCAATAATATCTGTGGGGACCCTCTCCAGTCCCTACTGGGCCTGACTTGGCTTAATAATTCAGCTTGATATGATCTCACCTTGGTAGCCATCTTTGTCCAAATCTCCCAGCAACGCTAAGGATTGTCCAAATCTAGAGACTGGAGGGCCGCTAAGTGTGACGTCAGGTTGGTTAAATGTAGTGATTGTTGCACCAGAGTATTCAGCCATGGCCTGCAATGGATGAAGGGTGACATTTGTCATATAGATAACTGGAGAGTTATATGGAGGCATGGAAGAATAATGTACTTCCCCAAAGTGCTCAATGTGCTCACCACAGAGAGGCAAGAGGCCTGGGTGGGCACCAGCCATTTCTCAGCAGCTGGCAGAATGCATGGAATTTTATGAGCTGAAATGAGTTGCAAACAAATATTAACATTAAAAACAACACTTCAAGGGACCAATATACAAGCAGAATGAGAGAGAAAGACCCTGACAGAAAGAGAAAGAGAGAAAAAGAGAGAAAGACCGGGAGAGACACAGACAGAGAAAGTGAGTCAAAATTACTCTGTACACCATCAACAAACAGATGGGTGGAAAGCAATGCAGAGTAGGTGAGGGATGTCACAGAGGGAGTCGTATGGATATTGACATAAACTAAGTGGAACATATGAAGAAGTTAGAATATAGCACAAGACCACTTTGACACCTCTGCTTGTGTTTCATTGTTCCTTCGAGTGGCCTACTAAACCGAACCATTGCATGATACTTACCTATCAATAGTGCGCAACTCAGCATTCACACTGTCGTTGCACAAAGTTTTATAATAGTTAGGACCACACTGGGCCCACGTGACAAAACAATAGATGTGCTGTTAGGTCAAAAGGTGCATGTGTGTGAGCAAGGCTGGTGCTGGCAAAAAGTTGTCCAGAATGTTGTGACATGAGGACAACAGAAAATATTGCTCACAAGAGGGTTAATGTTCACAAAATCCATCACAAAATTAATCAGCTTGCTAACTGCTGTACTGTAACTCACAGTTCTTAAAACACTTGAGTATATGTAGACTCTTCCAAACTCGTAGCTACGCCCACCACCTGCCGTTGATTTGTGTGTTATGTCTTCATACATTGGTGCACTGACAAGAAGCTCTTCCTTCCTGTAAGGGAAAAATACTGGTTGAAGGAGAGTTTGGTGGTGAAAGATAAAGGCAAATGAGGCCTTTGATATCTAAAGGAGAACAAACCACCAAGCTCATGCAGATACATCATCAGTAACAGCAGTCATTAGAAAAACCAGTCATTTGAGGGCAGAGTACACAAAGTGTTTGAAGGCAAACAGGAGAAGAGGATGAGAAGAACATCGAGGGGAGACAATATGCTAGCCTGCTGACTTGGTCAAAGGTGTCTGTGAACTCAAGAAACGTCGACATTTCCAACCCAACATATCATCAGTTTAAGGCCAGAGTGTTGAGTCACTGACTGTTGATCAAACTGAAAAGACATGCACAGCCTGCCTACCTCCATGATATGCCACAAAGTCTCAACTGAAAATTTAGTAGGCTCATATGTTAATTATTGTTACACATACCACGTCATGGGCAAGTTTCTCACACAGCAACAAGACAACATGGCTGCCATGCACTGCTAATACACAGAGAGTGTGTGTGCACGAGTTCTATCCTTGCTCAACATTATGAGTGTCCACATGAAGTTCTTACCGCATTAAGCAGCAGGCTTATGTGGTGTTATCAAATTATATCAATGCATACTGATGAAATATCTGCATTGACGTACGTATCATTATCAAGATCAACAGCCAACAGTGTGTAGCCGAAATATTCTCCAAGCTACAGAGAAGGAGGTGAAAGCACACACATAACTAAGTTTCACACTCAACATACCTTAGACCATTCTTTTGCTTGAAAACTTTTATCTACCTGTATCCCCCACATGTACACCTAGGGATTTTCCAGGCCTTAATTTGGCAATGGGAAACTGCAACATCAATTTCCACTTTCCTCAGCACTCTGGTTGTTACCATGGTTACAGAGATACTGATCATGCATATGAACAGACTAGAGTGGTGTATTTAAGGAGAGCGTATACTGGGCAGGAATTCTCCTCCAAAGGAGATCCCCAGATACTTAATCACCATTCTTCTGAAATCGAATTCATTCCAGGTGGATATTAGACACAGATGAGTTAGATCTACCTCATCACAGCCATCTTGGGTGTGCTTATTGCCAATTTCAACATTTTCCCCTCAAAGTCTAGGTTTTAGCCAGCTAATGCTATGAGTTTTATTTTGCTTCAATTTAACCCCACACGGAGCCACCAAAAAAAGTTCTTACAGATTCTAGATTTTCATATGGAACCCAATAATTTTTCAACTTAATGTTTTGCCAGTTTTGAATCCTAAATAACCGACTTCAAACGACTGCAACTAAATTCCCAGACAGAATTTGAAAGGACAACAGTAATTTTTGTAATCCATGAAATGACAGAACAGGTAAAACCAAATGGAAATCAATCAGAGGAGGCGGGCCAGAGCTACATTCTAACACATTAAGTTTTTAAGTAGCTCTTCCGAGAAATAGACTTGCTACCAGACTAAAAATAGTGTGTGGGACAATCACGTGTTTGCAATCTCCAACCTTTGGAGCAGTGTTCTCCAACAAAAGAGATTGAACTCACTTAATCCTTCCAAAGACAACTAGATTGACTGGTAACAAGCTTGCACAGACAAAAATCCCATTTTCAAGAAACGACCTCAAAACGCCCCCGCCATCTATGTCCCCTCCCTAGAGTCAATATTAATTTATTAGTTCAAAGTAATTACACTGATCATAATAAGGTCATCAGAGCAGCTTGAATTCCCTTGACTAAGATCCACCAAGCCTGCATGCCTCAGGCCAATATGCTTACTCTTCCTGCATGCCTTTTAGTCAAGCGTAAGTAGGCATGTCATTGCAGTTTCCTGCAGCTGGTGACCTTTCATTTTTACCAGTGGTCTTACCATGGTCAGGGCATTAATTACTACTACAACTGTAGGTTCTGAACAAATAAACTGAAGCTCAGGCAATGCATACAGGGTCCTAATGACCAAATCAAGAAATATTTCTCCACAGGCTGTTCATAAGCTGTTGTATGTGAAATTGACTGAGGTATGTACTTTTTCTGCTTTGGGGGTAATTTGCACTTTTCCATCTTTAAACTGTCTCAATCACGACAGTTGTCTTGTGAGTCAAAGCAATCAAGGGACTGAGTTTGAGATTGAAATTGAGTGACAGCCCACCTGAAATCCTGTAAGTATGACCATAGTAAAGTTGCTATTAAGATTTTCCCTGTTGTCCACTGTTGCTCTTGACTTGTCCACAATACAGACCTGGAGAGAACCGAAATGTATGGAGGCATAGAGTGAGGTAAAGTAAGGAGACATCGAGTGAACTAATGCATAGAGGCATAAGAGTGAGCTAATGTATGGAGGCATAGAGTGAGCTAATGTATGGAGGCACATAGTGAGCTAATCTATGGAGGCATGGAGTGAGCTAATGTATGGAGGTAAAGAGTGAGCTAATGTATGGAGGCATAGAGTGAGGTAAAGTATGGATACATAGAGTGAACATTAGTTCACTCTATGTCTCCATCCTTAATTGTATGGAGGCATAGAGTGAGCTAATGTATGGATGTACAGAGTGAAGTAAAGTGTGGAGGCATAGAGTGAATGAGCTAATGTATGGAGGCATAGAGTGAGTGAATGTATTGAGGTATAGAGTGAGCTAATGTATGAAGGCATAGAATGAACTTGTAATGTATGGAGGCATAGGGTGAATTAATGTATGGAGGCACAGATTGAGCAAATGTATTGAGGCATAAAGTGACCTAATGTATAGAGGCATAGAGTGAGCTAATGTATGGAGGACTGTTGCAGAGTCAACTTTGAGAAACACCCCAGGGAACTCGCTGGACACTTTGAACGGTGTGGCTATGACTCCGCAACAGTCCAACATGCTGCGGAACGAGCACGATCGGCTGATCACACAGATGCCCTACGGTTGTGACAAAAACTCCAGGAAGACATGGTATAGGATCAACTTCACTATAATCATTTACTTTCATAAACTTTATTTGCTTAAGGAAAAGTCAAAGAGTACCGATGGAACGTACAAGCTGAAAAACAAAAAGAAGAGGGCTCGACAAGGAATAAAAGTCTTGAGTGTGAGTGTGTAGTTCCCATGCCAGAACCAGTGAACTATGAATCACGATGAAATTTGACTGTGACCAACGATGACAAACCGTGATGTCATTCATGACAAGGCTATCAGTATATGTAGTTCTCGTAGCATGGCTCGCTATATCACTCCCCTTCCACAGAAAAATGCAGAAGAAAAGGAAGGAACGGTGAGAAAGAAAGTAGGGTTCATTCACTGTGAAAAGTGAGCAGGTTTGAGCCGATCAACGGACACAGTGGTGGTCTTTCTGTTGAAATCCTGGTACTACACTTGAGTACGCGGTACGGACCATCATAGGGCATCTGGAGGGGACAGCGAGTAGCATTGTGTTGAAGAAAAACTCGGTCCGACAAATGTAGATCTGATGGCACATAGGTAGCGTAAGATGGTGGGGGAGAACGGGCTGGTACGGGTTGTAGTTGTTGCATTGCACTTTGTAACTGTTGAATGAAGGTAGTTAGATCTGTAGCAGGCGCAGTCGGGCACAAAAAAATTCACCAGGGAGCCAAAGAGTCATGCCATAAACTAACTCAGCAGGAGAGACATCACGGTCAGCCTTTCTTGAAGTGCGTAGGCTGAGAAGAACTAATGGTAGATGTTCAATCCAATGTTGCTGTGTTCCCAGCTCTGGTGAAAGCCTGACCAAACTCTCTGTTCAGCCGCAGAGTCAAGAAAACCCTGGAGTTAGTTACTGCACTTTCCCTGGGAGAAACAGGGAATCCTGAAGGTAATTTTTCCCTAGAATAGACAAAAGAGTGGATCTCTACAAAGGCACAACCGATTTCACTCGCCGACCACTTGTTAGAAAGAACTCTCTCCCATCGTTCTTCCTGCATGCTTTGCACATTGAAGTGCTCTCAGCCAGTGGAGTGTGCATCTAATTTATGTACTGAGATCAAACCTGATCAAGCCTGTTGATCAGGTATTGTTGGAGCCCACCACTGCGAAGGCTGTAAGATTGGCCGCCATTTTCCCTGCACGTGCAGCAAACTTTTTGTCCAACGCAAGTACTATGTGAAACAGTTGTGTGCAGACGCCAAGCAATCTCCTGACCTTGATTGCTTTAGGTCTGCTGTTGCTAGCACCATCTTGTTGACTCACTGTACTCAAGCTGGTAATTGTTTCTGTGGCAGTGACTGCCAAATCAGCATCCGGATTTATCCATTCTTGGAGGGATTCAACGTATTCCGGCTTTGATTGCTCATACTGCCACCGCTTATACTGAGTTAGCATGCATGTGCTCAGTTTGGACAATAGTTTAGTATAGAACACTCCATTCTGCAGCTCATGTTCTCTCCCTCTGCCGTGGAAGTGAACTACTGCCACGTCCAGAAGATCTGCAAACCTTTGGAGATTCTTTGCTTTGGGTTGCCTCATTTAAGGAAACAACTCAACCTCTTCCAGCACAATACCCATTTGCCTACGAACACCTCCATACTTTTGGTCAAGTCTTGTCATAGCTGCTTGATAAGCAGATGGTGTGAATCTCAGATTCACAATGGTGTTCAAACCCTCACCTCGAAGGAATTGATGTAGAAAGAGAATTTTCATTTCTGCTTTATTTGTGTTGCTGACGCAAGCGGTGAAGGCAGCTTTCCATGAAGGAAAGGCTTTCTTGTCTCTGAAAAATAGTTGTATTGAAATGGCCCATACTCGTGGCATACCAATAGTTTTGTCAGTGTTGTCGAGTAAAGTTGATTGGTGGCATACTGAGTTCTGAAGAATATGAGACGTACTAGCGCTTCCTGGGATGTGCATGCTTGTAGTCCCAACATGATTGTTACTCACAGATGGTGTAACCTGAGGCTGTGAAAAACCTGCATGTGCGCAACTGAAGGTAACATTGTGCAAACCCGACCATAGCTCATACATGTAATTGGCTTGATCAGTGGTTGTGTTTGTGTTACTGAACATAACGTTGTTGCCCTAACCCTCTGACAGCTCACAGTTGACATGGCTGGCAGTTGCAAAGATGAGGCTGTTTTGCCAACCCGCCTGTAATTTCCTGTTTGTGCGATGGACGGTTGTAAGGACGTGGCTGAATACAGCTGCATGACTGGCTCTGGCATGGCCTTTGCACTGGCCTGCGAAAACTGAAATAGATAATGGCTGTAACATTTAGCTCCTACTGTAGACGTCTCCATAGTATTCGAAATACGACATGAGGATACCACCCGCTATTCCATTTTGTTGTGTGGATGTAACTGCATTTCCAGTCGAAAGTTTCTCACTTAGCATGTAGTTAGCAGTAAACATAATCATCGGCGTCGGTACCGATTGCAAACTTTCTACTTGGGAATTACAGGTACCTGACATCGCTCTCGCCTGCAGCAGAAATAAATTTTTGGCCCTTACTGGCAATGTTGACTGTGCGACTGGAAGTGTCGTAGAACTTGACTGTCCACTTCTGTGGGAAACAGATGGAACAGCGTCACTGACACCAGTACATAAGTTCACACAACTTGTTTGTATTATAGTTCCCACACAAGTAGTTAGCCATTCATCCCCAGCTGTTATTGGTTCTTGTTCTATCCTTTCTGCACTTATGACGTCTGTTCCTGTAGTGAAGGTGGTCGCTTTGAGCACGTTCACTGATGGTGCATCGTTTACTCTGTATGACTCTCCATTGAACCGAAAGCTGTGGTCATAAATTCCACCACAGGTAACACTGCCCAACTGACCACCACTTCGTCTGTTTCTGCATTGTCCGCAAGTTGTCTCAAGCCGTCGTTACTTCCCTCATGTTCCGACAGCACCTTGCCCTTACGTTCTTCCTCGAGCCCTTCCTCGCTCTCACTCGTTCCAAAACTATCCACCCCTTGGATGCTCCACCTCGGCTGTGGCTCACCAAGTTTGGTCTCAAAGTGTTTTGCTTCGAACTTTGAGCTGTAAGTGTAGCAGCATGTCAACATCTGAAACGGAAATCCTTTCAAAAATTTTCTTACCTTTTCCACGGCCTTCTTTCGACATGGACTCATTGCCATTGAATGTGTCCTGCTGATAAAGCTGCTAAATTTGGACAGCTTTGCTGGCACACTATCTACTGCCGCTGTACATTTTTCTTTGCATTCATCTCCCTCCTTTCTGACATTAACTCCATCAAGGCACTCAAATTCCCCACCTGTCGATATTCCTTACTGATGTGCTCTATGACGTTCAGAACAGGTCCCATTGTGTTATCCATCTCCTGTTGTCCGGACAAAATTGCCTTCTTCGAAGCATCCCATTCTTTCTGGACTTCAACCACCAGCCTCCATCGAATGTTGGTCAGCCGCGTTTTCGCTGTTTGCTTCTCGTTTATTAGGCCGAAAGGTGCAAATTGAGTCGAGTGTTCTGCTAGAGACTCAGTCATTGTCACCACGGTCTTCAGTCAACTCAAGAGCACCGAGAGCATCCAAAAATATCATGCTACACCCTTTGCAACCGTCCTCTGCTACCAAATGTTGCAGTGGGTACAGAAAACAACTTTATTGGAACTGAACGTAAGCAATGAGGACAACTGATTAAGTACTATTAAAACTACCTGATAACACTCTAAAACACCTGCACTAAAATAATGTATTCGCACCTAGTTTAAGTATGAAACTAAACACGTGAAACTGATCTTCTCAGCAGCACCCATCCTGTCAGACTTGGTATACATGTTCAGCCTGGTGATTTTCCTTATTCTTTCTTCTCTTCCATTGACATGCCAAAAAGGATTATGTAAAGGACAACGTTGTCTACCTGAGTGCAGTTGTAGGAAAACATACACCACCCTGTACTGAAAGAGAGGCTTAGGATAGGTTGTTTTCATTTTCATTTTTTCTCATATTCTGGCTCAGTCAAAACTACTGTATTGTCAATGGCAGTTGTGATACTGACCCTGTTCAATATCAATATTTTTGCGTCCACTGTAAGAGTTAGCAGAATCATTTCTTTTGCCCGTCATTTGTACAGAGGTGAACATCTCTAAATTAAACTCCATTAAAAGTATGTCGAACCCTGGCAGTTTCAGCAACATCTGATGATCAAAAGCTGATGCTCAACACAGCAAATGTAATAATTACTAGTCAAGTACTAAAATCATTTTTTAGGAATGAAGAAGACTGTGCTTTTTATGTTTAAGCTAATCTCACCTGTCCATTTCTGTTCTCATAAAAATAATGTGGTCGGGAGAATGCCATATATGTAGCTAGACACACACGCACACACACATACACACATACACAAACACACAATACACCACAAACACAACACACAGAACACAACACAGAAAACCGAGAAAGAGAAATACTTAACAGCCTGAAACTTCTGTTCAATCAGAAAGAGAGTGTTTCTGAAAGAGAAAGTTTGACAGAAACACTGGGATGGAAAATGACAGAAAATGTAAGATCCTGAGAAATAGAGTGAAAGAGAGAGAGAGAGAAGGAGAGAATGAACTGAGGAATGATTATTGCCATCATCAGGCCCGTAGGGGCTGAGGAGGGCTCCACAGATGATTAATTCGTGTCCATCTGTGTGTGTGCATGTATCTGTGTCTCTCCGTCACACTGCAACCGTTGCTAGGCAGTGTGCGCTCTTTTGCATCTTTTTCCCTGATCAAAATGTATGGTAGGAAGGCGTACATACTTCAACAGAGCTATGCAGCGCAGCTGTTTGTAACGTACTACGACCATGAATCAAGGTCCACCTTTCTAAATACATTGTCAGAGAAAAACCATTCCAAAGCCATGTGAAAAAAAGGGAAGAGGAACAAATTCTAGACGCCAGCTGAGCCTCTGAGTGGCCGACTAGTACTCTCCTTGATTAATTGCGAATCACCCTAGGCCCTAGTCAAGCTTGCTCCTTTGCCTAACCGGATAACCAGATAATCAGATACCGTAGTAAAATCAAAGTAACCCAATTAACCTCTGCCGGGCCGACTCTCCCCGAGTCGTTTGCTTATATCGATCGGAGCGCTGAACTTTTGAAAGTGTTTTTCTCTGATGTCAATAGCGATAGGGAGTACCACACCCACCACTGATTCGATTGAAGCTGTTGCTGTGAGCTCTGAACTTTTGACGGAAAGGGCCACATGACTCATGCAGTTGAATGCATGCAGGCGGATTTGGTTCTGCCAAGCTGCAACATTTCCGGCATACCAACACTGCGCTTCGTGCACGTAGGTTTGTTTTAGTTGCGTCTTCAAGATCTACATGGTAGACTGCATGATGAGTATGAACTCAAGGAACTCTGTCGCTGTAAATACAATTACAACCCCATTTGTCCCCAACCAAAGCAACTTAACTTTGTTGCAACTTGTAGCAACTAGTGCCAAGGACTTGACATTACTGCTCAAATGAATGCAAATTTAACGAACTGAACTTTCTGTGGCGATAA
>JAOWAW010043347.1:0-17300 GCA_028565695.1 Nicola tetela | reverse complement strand
TCTTTGCTTGGAAGCCGAAGCGACCGAGTGATGGGCTTATCATAAGAAACTACTCGAAACAGGGAGGAATCCCGACGAGGCGAATGATCTCCATGTTCTGACGCCTTTCAATGTTTCAAGCAGAAAGACTCCGGCCACTCTTCGATTCATCCTCCCTGGCGATTTTACGCCTTTGTTGCAGAACTTCTCATACATCACAATGCTGCACGATTAGCAGAGGCATACTGAAAAAATCGTGCTTCAAACGGCGTGCTCATTCCACTATAAAGCCGATAATAATCCAAGACAAGACCGTTTTTGTCCAGAGTTCTTCAGGAAGAACAACAACCGACATCAGGCTCGCAGTTTACAATTATATGCATTCCAATGTAAATTCATGCTCGCCCATTGAAAAGCATACACGTACACCCGCATATGCAAGATCATGATAAGACACTGACTAAGCCAGCATGGAATCCGGTACAGCAGGCGGAGCGCGCCATTAACTTTTCCGTCATTTAGCTGTGCTGTGCATGGCGGGCAAACTGTGACAAGGAACCTGCACGACTTCCGCAGCTTTAGTTTCTATCCAGAAAACGCCGCAGTACAAAAATGATTCAAGTCAAAAGAATTGCAACTCCAGCGGGAGGCATGCAGCTCCGTGATAGCAAACTGCTTTGCAAGTGCACTTTGGTACTAAGTAGATCTTGGGCTGCTGAACACTGCCGGGAAAGAACCTGGCAGAATTTAATGCATGCCCCAACTAAGACATACCACACATCACAGCTGGCTGCGCAAAAGAAACTGAATACGAAACAAACCCTTTATTACATTGGCAGCATTCTGTTAGAGGAAGGAGAGAGTAAGGGAAAGAGAGAGGATGGAAAAGAGGAGGAGACATCTAGAGAGACAGAAGCAGATGAAGTCGTTGCATCTACCGCGGGAAATACAACGGCGAACGGTTTACTTGACAGTTAAGCGTTTTATCATCTCCAGGCGCTTCGTCGTGAGCATTTTTTGCCGGCATAAACAGCGATCTTGCTACTAGGCTGTGGCGGTGACGCTAAACTCGCCAGCGACGGAATATCGTTTGCATTGATCAATGGAGGTATAGCGCTAACGCTGCGTCAGAATCGACCAGCTAAAAGGTAGTCTGCATACACAACCTTCCACAGCGAATAGCGCCTTTCATGTATAACGCACAAACTTGAATCCCGCAGTAAGCTACTCCTCATTATTTCGTCAGCAGAAACCTGCTCATGACAAAGGGAACTTGTTGAAAAATCGTCGACTGCTCAACTGAAGTTGGCGAGTAATCGCGGGAGCCGCTAGATGAAATCGGACTCACCGCCTTGTCTAAACTGCCTTCGTTTGCCAGCGAATCAGCTGCTAGACGGTCGTAAAATCCATGACCGTCACCTATGCGCTTTCTTAGTCGTAGCGAAGGGTTGCGCCAAGGTTCCAGCGACAAGGAGGCAGGCACCTACAAAAAATGAAAAAGCGGCGGACAATCATAATCGATCACCGATCGCAGCGAATGAGAATTTCCGACGTCCAACTGAACGTATTCGACGCTGTTTGGGCCTAAAGTCCATTTCAAAAGTCTGGGCCCCTCCGACCAAAAAAAAAAGAACCGGGAGGGAAAGTTTGACAAAAGAATGCAATTTGACTTCTTCATTTTAGCGCCAAGCGGTTTTAGTGCGCGGATGCGCTGGGTAAAATGTCACAACATATTGCGTGACTTACTTCCGACGACGTCAGGAGAAGGCGACAGACATTATCCGAGACTGTATCCACATCTTTCGATTTTCACTAGGAGATGGCCCCCAGCCAGACTGTATGCAAGCCGACTCAAGCGAAGACCCATCCCCACTCTCGCCACGCTCTACACCGCCCAGGAAGCAGCCAACCAAACGACCAGTCGCGACAACGAAAGCACCTGTAGCAATGGAGCTGATTTCCAAGCAAGCTAACCATAAGGACAGCTCATCGGAGAGGCCTGCTAATCCGAAGAGACAACCGACAAGTACCAACCAACCCTCTTCTGTGCCTGAAGTGAGTCTACAAGACGTGGTGACTCTAGTGACCGAGCTAAGCTCAAAATTTGACGAGAAAATATCTGACTTAACAAGACAGTTAACGTGCCAACTAAAGAACGACCTCCGTAACGAGTTACGAGAAGACATAGATACAGCCCTGCATAAAATCAATTTGAAGCTCATGCATCAAATCGAGAAGGTTGAGAGTGAAACAGTGAGGGCTGCCAATGACGCGGACACAGCAAAAACCACGGTCAAAAGCCTTCAAGAAAAAGTTGAACACCTAGAAGAAATTATGGAGAAGGAAGACAGGGCTAAGCGTGCGAAAAATGTGCTTCTGTTCAACATGCGCAATTGTGAATTAGACGTGAAACCGGAAGACCGGCGAACTGTTGTCCAGACATTCTTTCGGGAGGCTTTGGAGATTGAAGAAAACGTTGAGATAGCTGATGTCATGCGCGTAGGTGGTCCAGGTCTTGCACCCGAACAACGCGACCAAAATAACCACACCGGCCAAACGAAGAAAGCACGCTACCTTGTTCGATTTCACAACATGGCCGACAAGATGAAAGTGCTAAAGGCTTGTCGCAACCTCAAACACACCAGACCGGAAGTCAGTGTGCGAGATCTCACTCCTAAACAACTAGAACGTAAAAGAGCACTTGAGCCACTGTTTGAAGATCTCCGCGGAGCGCAGAAGCACGCTTGGTTCCGGTTCAGAGGCGATAAGCTATTCACGCGAGAGAACACTGGGGCTGTACCCGTCGAGGTCACCCCGAGCGCGCTGTCCCAGTGAGGGCAGTGGCTAGGCTCTGCGGTCCGAGCTCTCCTCTTGTACTAACTTTACCCGACCGTGATCCATGTAATTACGTAAACACTGCTGCCGCGTCACGCGCAGCAAGACTTAATAAAAGCAATGATAACATGATATCATCAAGCACCAACCCCTTTCAAACCAGACAATTCGAACAACGAACGGTAGACGAACACGCACATTCCTTTCTTTCAACGCTCGGAGTCTCTTCAACAAAATGGGCGAACTAGAGCAACTTCTCACAGACTCCTCCCAACCGCCATTATTTATTTGCGTCACTGAAACTTAGTGTGCGCCCGGCGAGCCAGACTGCCTCTGTAAATTGCCTGGATACCAGCTCTTCCGCCGAGACCGACTGACAAAGCAGCACGGTGGTGTCCTTTGCTATGTGCACTCCAAATCTTTAAAATCAGTTACTCGCCGAACAGAGCTCGAAACTGCTAACGAAGACTTGTGGGTCGAACTCAACATCCAAAGTCTTAAGAAATCTAGATCTCTACTGGTATGTACCACCTACCGCCCACCAGGGCATGACAGCCGCCAATATTTAGAACAGCTCGAGAGTGCATTCCATAAACTTCGCCATGACCTCTCTACACACGCTTGCCACTGCATTATCACAGGTGGTTTTAACTCCAAATGCAATGCATGGTACAGCGGAGATGCCACTGACGTCAATGGAGAACAGCTACAGCTTTTCATTGACTCATATGACCTTCACCAAATTATACACTTCCCTACGAATATCTACTCAGACCAATTGAAATCCTGCCTAGAGCTAGTCATCATCGATATCGCAGACGGAGTCCAAGCCTTCAGCGCCCCACCGCTTGGCCGCTCCGACCGTGTGACAATCTTAGGGACCATCACAGCAGCGGATCTGGAACAGCAACACCATCAGATTGCCATCCACCGCGAAATATTTCAGTGGAGCAAAGTTGACTTTTCCCAACTCAGAGCAGCTACTCGCACCGAAGACCGGAGCGACGTTTTAGAATGCTGTGATATCGAGAAAGCGTGGCTTCACTGGAAAGTAAAGATCCTGCATCACGCCAGACGCTTCATCCCACACCGCTGGACAACTAAACGACAGATAGTACGACCTTGGATAACGAACGAAATTAAACAACAAATTTGAGAAAAGCATCGACTCTACAGGAGATACAGGCACACACACACACACACACACACACACACACACACACACACACACGCTTCGGCAGATTGGACAAACTTTCGCATTCAACGCAATAAGGTATCAACACTTCTTCGGCACGCAAAGTCAGATTATGTTCGAGGTCTTTCTCCAAATCATTATCCGGATCAAAATAGTGCAACCGTCGACCCCAACACACAAAACCACAATCTGAATCCATCAACCGTCCTGACGCAACAAGAGAGCTGTGTAGTACCTAGATTGCACAAACTGCTGAAACACCTCCTAACACTCAAAGAGTCCAATGTTCCCGACCTCCATTTGCCAGATGGATCAACCGCCACTACCGATACAGAGAAAGCAGAAGCTCTTAACGACTTCTTCATCACACAGTCCATAGAATCGTCATACGATGGGCCAGTACCACTCATAAAGTTAGGCGGAGAACAAAGGCAGCGCTTAGAGGACCTCACCATCAGCAGATCCAAGGTTGAAAAATTGTTGGGAGCACTAGATGTGAATAAAGCCTGTGGAGCAGACAACCTACCAAATAATCTTCTTCGTCCGCTTGCACACGAAATCAGCCCCTGTGTGCACCATCTCTTCAGCCTCAGCTTAAGAACTGCGACCGTACCAGCTGAGTGCAAACAAGCCACGGTCACGCCCATACACAAGAAGGGACAACGGACATCACCAAGCAACTACCGACCCATATCCTTACTGAGCTGTCTCTCCAAGGTCTTAGAGCGGCTTGTTTACACCAAGCTGTACTACTTCGTTAATGAGGAACTCCCTTCCCAGCAATCTGGCTTCCGCCGTCATGATGGCACTGTGCCGCAACTCACCCAAATTGCTCACCATCTTGCCGAATCCATCGAACAGGGAAAATACATCATGAGCTGCTACTATGACCTTTCAAAGGCATTCAATCGCGTTTGGCACAAAGGCTTACTTGCTAAGCTCGAATACCTACATATCACTGGCGGAGCATTGACATGGCTTGCTGCGTACCTGAACAACCGACAACAGCGAGTGAAAGTAACAACCATATGCCATCATGGGCAACGATTCCGGCTGGTGTTCCCCTCCGTCCTTAGGCCGCTGTTATTCTTAGTCTACACGTTCAACCTGCCCAATGTCGTTGATAGTCCGACAATTTGCAACCAATTCGCAGACGACACAGCACTCACTACTACACACTACTCGAGGAATACATGCGAAACTTCCCTACAGGCAGCAGTAACCGCAACTGGCAAGTGGCTAAAAGTGTGGAGACTCCTGGCCAACAGCGACAAAACGGTCATCATGGAAACCAAGCGACGTACAACCTTAGAATATTCCCCGCACATCACTCTTTACGGTTCTTCTCTGCGTACCACCGCCCATCATCACCATCTCGGGGTTCATCTCACAGAAGACTTCCGTTGAAATAAACAAATCGACACTACCCTGCAGAAAGCTGGAAACCTCCTTCGGATATTACGTCGCCTTCGATAATCTCCCTCAGCCCTGCCAGTGTTTTATCAAATATATATAAGACCGATGCTGGATTACGAAGACACAGTCTAGAGTGGGCTCTCTCAGCACTCAGCCGACCGGTCGGAGAGCTTCCAACGCCGGACTGCTCGAATCGTTCTGGGCCTCCCTTTATACATGCCGGTTAACCACAGCCACTCACTCTCTTAAGTGAACTGGCCAACACTATCATCTAGGCGAGAGTACCACCTGGCACTTCTGGCCCGCTCACTGCGCACAAAGACAGCCCCATTACGCCTTCAGCAACAGGCGTTCTCAGAGAGATAACTAAATTACACCTTGCGTTCACCCAGGAGCTTCAACACGCCAATGCCACAGACAAGGCTCTATCGTGACTCGCCTCTTTTCTTAAGCACAACAGTCTTTGACCTGCTTCCCAACTCACTTAAGTCGACCACCATGACACTGAGTAACTTTAAAATTACAACGGCAAAACATTTCTCGACTACAATATGCACCTGAAGTTCATGTTCTTTCAACCACTGACAACATCTCAGACATATGCATTCACCTACGCAACTACTCCAATCGTTCTAAGTTATCCTACCGTTACATGACATAATTATATCCCCAACTCAACCCAAACACTCCACTACCCTATTTCGGTGCTAATAGCTTTTCTTTCTCATTAGTAATTTATGAATGTACTATTACCTATTACTGTTTATTACTGGTTATTATTCTTATTACTGTTAATATTATTATTTAGAACTCCCTCCCACTGGCCTAGGGCCATCCCGTGGAGGGTAGGAAAGAACAGAACAGAAATATAAATATATATATAAATAAATATATATAAATAAATAAATATATATATATAACTGCAGACAGTACTGTTTCGGCCTTTGTAGCCTCATCAGAGCAGTACAGATATAATTATACCTGAAGTCGCACATCTGTAGCACAGACCGTTGTTCATTTGTGTTTTACCACTTTGTAACGGTACATAAGAATTACATCTAATCTTTAATTTGTTCAGTATTACTCATCGGGGTTGCGTTAAGCTTGGGTTGATAGTCACACCCCCAGTATTCCAAGGCGATATCAGTCTTCATAAGCCTGTCTCAAATAGTTCCCACTCAGAGCTAGGAACATCGGTCTGTTTGTTGACTGTCGTTACAATTTTCACGCGAGCTCGAGAAACTAGTAAACATTATCGTAATCCACTCTGGATCCTAAGCTACTACCTCGTACTATTCGACGCATCAACACTGTTGACGAACAAAGTTACAAGGCTTTTGTTAGGTCCTCGAAAATGTGTATGAAGCCATGGCATCTGGATATTTCCACACTGGAAGCGCTTCCATTACTCGTTAAAGGCGAACTACAAGGACAGACTTTCATCGCAGTTACTGAACGTGATCGGAGTTCTTTTCGGGTGGCGTATACCTCTCCTTGGGACGAACTAGCGCCCGTTTGACTGATAATTATTTATTATGGGAAAGCCGCTGAACTTCCAAGGCTGACAGTTTGCTTGTTGTCGGTTGCTACATTGCAATCTCGAAGCACCGAGGACTCTGAGGACAACGTCGCACAACACCCAAGTTTCGAGAAGACCTATTTGAATACAGTGATGTCAAGGGGAAAATTAGGCAAAGAATAAGGTTTGAAAATGAGCCGCTTTCATAACCGTAAACTTTGAGTCGCCAGCGCAACAAGCTACGACCTGGGCAAATTGTCGATAAACTTCATTTCATCGGCGGCGTAATTCGACAATATTCTTATATGCAGCCCCTGATGCCAGATAGGTCACAGTATCTGAAGAGACATATACCTCACCACCGTCAGAACTTTACAATCCAGTGCTATCTGTGCATTTTTCATGCGAGTTACGAGCAAAGGTGGTATGGGTAACACACTGTAAATAATCACAAGCGGTCTACGCGAGGGTTCATCCCTATTGGCACCTCGGTTTGGAGTAGTCGTATCCAGCGTGACTCCCGGTGTTTAGGAAGGACGGTGTCACCAGGTGGTCTCTTGTCCAAGATAGCCACGCTCAAATCTGCGAGCGAATGATTTGTTAAACAAAAGTGATCATCGACAAGTTTCTCCGACGTCTTTCTCCAGCGGATGTCCGGGCGATGGCTATTCATGCGTTCATGCAGAGCCTGTTCCGTTTCCCCAACGTATTGGTGTCCGCAACGGCGGCACTGTATGACCTAGATCACATGAGATGTTTTGCACGTGGCCGATGTAGTAATTCTGTGTGTTACGCCGGTGCTGTGGCTCGTGATTTCGTCTGTCTGTGAAAGGGATGGGCACGTCTTACAGCCCCTTCCCCCACATTTTCGATTTCCCCTATTCTTGGCAGTTTTCTTGTTGTGGGGGTTGGTCCGTCTCTGCTCGGACAAGGAGATCACGTACTAGTAGTTTTTTTTGGACGGCGGTAGACAACTCGGTGATGCTTGGGTATGGCCTATTTCAAGTGCTCCGCTTGGAGGATGTCGAGGTGGTCCGTGAGAATCCGCTGTATTGGTGGCAAGGTCGAGGGATAGGTTATGACAAGTGGTACCATGTCTTCCTGGTGTTTTTGTCGCAATTGTAGGGCGTCCTTGCGATCAGTAGAGTGTGCTCCTTCCGCAGCATGTTGGACTGTTGCGAAGTTATAGCCACGCCGTTCAAAGTGTCCAGCGAGGTCCCCAAGGTGTTCCTCGAGGTTGATATCTTCGGAGCAGATACGGCGCGGTCGAAGAGCTTGGTCATATGGAATGGCAGATTTTGTGTGTGGCGGGTGGCAGCTATCAATGTGTAAATACTGGTATTTATTCGTGAGCTTTACGTGTAGGTCGGTCTCCAGTTTCATGTTCTTGATGTAGGTTCGTGTATCCAGAAACGTGGCCTCCGTTGACGAGATAGTGTAGGTAAATTTGATCGTATCGTGGAAGCTATTGAGTAATGTAATGAAGCTGTCCAAAGCGGCTCTTCCATGAATCCACAGCGAAATGGCATCGTCCAAAAAGCGCCACCATATCAGTGGTTTCAGCGGTTGCGTTTCCAGGAACCGTTGCTTGAAATCAGCCATAAAAAGATATGCATAGTGAGTGAGTGTACACATTTGCATCAGTTCATATGGGAGGTGGATTTCAGTGTTCTTTAATCATGGCCACTTAAGTCTGTAAAGAAATGATGGCCTATTGAAAGTCGACTGCAGTCGATTACGACTGTATGTATCTTTGTCTCCTAACTTACGACTAAAATTCAAAGTTAAACAATTAAAATTGAAACTGAAAATAAGTGGACAGGGCAATGAAATCTACTGAATTTTACGGTGACTTATTTTTCAGGAATGGGTCTTATTTTACTTATGCTTGGTGATCTCCTTGCCAAGTAGAAAATTCTCAGTTCTGAGCTGATACCAAATTAAAGGCAATTCACGAGTTTTCTGCTGATATTTTGAAGATCAACGAACTGTATAAAAAAAAGAATAAAATAAATGGTGAAATCATACCTGCATCACAAATATAATTCATTTTTTACAAGACTTAGTTCTGTGCTGGCTGTGGCACACAATTTTACTTCGTCGGTCTGCTGAAAAAAATGGCGTCAGGGGAGCAAAAACACGTTTTGGATCTCCTCCGTTAATTAAATTCCATTTTTTGAATTTTTTCACCCTTTTAAGCTCGTGCGTCATTTTAGTTCAGGTGTAACGAACTTCTCAAAGCAGACCAGGATCTATACCGGTGCCATGACGGCCAAAGCAGCTCTCGTTGCAATTCTGGAAGATCGACACGTTTCAAAGGAGCGCATGATCAACGAGGCGCTGCGCAGCGTGAGACAGAGAAAGTAGAGTGTGAAAGCTCTGAAAAAATTCAGAGATGAGAGATTTGGCCAGGTGGAGGACCCTGCATCCCCTTACGAGATTCCCGCAATCATCAATCAGCTTGTTGAACTTCAAGCTGACCGCTGCCAAGACAGCTTCCAAGGCAGACACCATGGTCAAGAGTCAAGACCTGGTAGAAGGCGAGGGCAATGTTACCTGTGATATATTTAGCATGCGTAGATCCAGTCTGTGTGCACATTGAAATTTCAGATCTGATCTGACTGGACTTGAGCAGCTGCATGTCAAATGGCGCGAAACTGTTGTCGTTGTTGATGGTTTGACGGTCACTTTGGCTGGTTGGTGAAAACCTATGTATGTCCTAGCTGTGCGAGCTTTTGCCTCCAGAGACGTCTAAGATGCCAATCTTTGTCCTCAGCGACTCCTGGATGCGTGCCTTACCTGGTTGCTTCGGATCGGACAGATGAGTTTGTTATGTGTTGCCTTGGTTACCTCAAGACAAAGGTGCCAGCTCAAGAAGCCTTCTCAACGCACCTGGTTGTCGGCGTGTTTGGAGCACGCGTTCACTTCCCCGTGACAACATGCCTCAGCTAGCGCTAATGACAGTAATATTTTGTACGTCAGGCACCGGCAACATTGTTTGTAAAGTAATTCAACTCAGTCAACTCAGATAAAGATGTGCATGTGTACACAACTTGTCGCGAGGTCTCTCGCCTATTGTTCATCGCTGTTGATGTCTGTTTGCTGTGCAGTGCTCTCAGACTCGCTGTTGGGTTCTCCTTCGTCACTGAATGCAGTGTCCGTTTGTTCATCGGTGCTGTACCCCTTGCGCTGATCCGTCATTGTGTCGGTGGCACCCCTACTGCTGGACTCAGGTCTGTCTCCGTCGCAGTTGCTGCAGTTGATACACCGGCAGGCTGGAGTGCAGCGCTCTCCTGACTTGATGCAACAGCACCTACGTGATGTACATCCAGTCTTGCAGCCACAACCAGAGGTGAGGGACTATACCATGTCTTCTATAGCTGAAATGGACTCCTCTGTGTCCCAGGTGATGCCTACACATGCCTTCCTGAGTTAGTGCCCATCCATGGTCAGATAGTGCTGGCGTCTGCATAAATGGTGTTAGTGCCGTTGGCCAAAACTGCAGCACCCACGTAGTTCGCTGCCAGTGGAGCTGCAGGGCACTTGTTGTTGGCACACAGTACTCCCCCTGGTGGTGTGTGTCCATACGACCTTCCTGATTTTGTCAAGGAAGGTGGTGTGCTGTTCAGCAGGTGACATTGATTTGTCAGAAAACTCTGTGAACAGATTAGCGGGAGTAGTGGCAAAAGCCTGTTGGTTGTGGCTGCAGTAGCTGCAAGCCAAGAGATGCACAAAGCACAGAAAGCTGTCAGTGGTAGTGTAGGCCGACATGCTACTACGATCATCAGACGAGATGAACTCAGCATGCTGGTAGAGAGCTTTCATGAAGGAGCTCTTCCCGATGCCTGCGAAAGCTGATGTGTAGTCGCACCCTGATGCAGCATAGACAGCTTGAACAATAGTTTCTCGGCATACAGAAGGGATGGGCGCTAGATCTGGGTCCCGCCTGATACAGTCACAACTGATTCATGTTGATATACAGCTTTTCCAAGCTTTGTAAAGCATTCACTTGCCCCACCACCTGACCTAACTGTGTAGAGCTCATCAAAGGCAGGTCAATGACAAATGTGTTGGTATCAGGGCTGTAAATTAGAGCACGTCTGAAGTGCTGTGCATGACACCATACCCAAGTGTTGCACTCCTCATGGTTGCCATCAAACTGTGGGGCATGACATGGTGGAAATGCGGATCCAGCCTGCCAGGCTTGATCTTGCTGATCACCATCAAATCCACCAGCAGTCATGAGGACTTGGCCAGGCTGTGTAGACTGCACTTGCATGAGTAGCAAGCAGCCCTTGTTGAGTAGGCTAACTAGTCTCTTTTTTTCCTTGCATTTGCCACACATGAAGCACCAGACTCTGGTTTCTTTCCTGTAATGCTTGCTGCACAGCTCTCTACCAGTGTGTGTCACACGAGTTGGTTCTTTGCACCCTGTGATGTAACATTCTTCCTGTGACCTTTTTGCGTTTGTCTCCAGGTCTCCATCACTACCACCAGTGGCCTCATCTTCTTCAGCTTTGTGCGACCTGTCATTAGTGGATGCTCCTTGGTATGTCTGTGCATGACAAGCTCCAGAGACACAAGCTGCTTTTCCATCGTTGATCTGGTGAAATCATTGAAGGTCCTTTTCTTTGCCACACTTGGAACATGGCCCACATGGACCTGAGTGCTGCAGTGATTTCGGTCGTCCGCGCCCTATGAATAAAAAATCAAATTTTGGGTGATGACCATGCTATGCTGTTATACTGCCCTTATCTCTTTGGGCATTGAGCAGTATTGCAGAGCTTCATTTTCTATTTTTCTTGTCCTGACCGTGTGTGTGCGTGGCTGCATGTGGTCAGGTGTGTGTGTGTGGGGGTGAACACTGATGTAGTCCTGGTGTATCAGTGCTTTACTTTTTTTTAAGCTCATTCTGATAATTAATGCACCGGGGATGTTGTTGAGTGATGTCCACCCGCAAATGTCGTTACTTCTGGCCAAAAAATCTGGTGCAAGAATTATCTGAACGAGTGCAAGTGGCTTGTCACTGCATTTTATTGAGTTGGCAGGTGGAATTGGTGATTGTTCCTCTCTGTGCTACCATTTCTACTATGTGGAAGTTGTGTGTAAAGAAGCCATCGGATGTTGGGCAAGGTGATACATAAATGTGTGTGTGTGTACGCATTGCGTGTGTGCGTCTCTCTCTCTCTCTCTCTGCCACACACACACACACACACACACACACACACTCTCTCTTACATACCACTTTTATGGCAGATTGAGCAGCTTCTTCTGCCCTTACAGTACTATATATGGAGAAATTCTAGTGGTAATTTGCGTCTTGCCCTGTGTGATATGTAAGTGTTGGTTGGTAAAATGCTTTTGTTTTCCAGCTCACCTGGGCCTGTACTGCTGGCCATGCGATACACACGTCGGCAACTGGCTGGCAACAATGTTTGTAACAATATTACTCCACCTGAAGTGAAGAAAGTCAGTCTCCCATTACGTGGCGCTTCTAATCGCATGATGAGACGACCTCGCGCTCCAAATCAGCGACTTGAGTATTGGATATTCTTACTATGTATCTCAGGAAGCTGTGTACGAAATTTGGAAGAGCTGGCCAAAGAGGTGACAAAACGCCAGAGTAGATCTCAGCCAGCGTCGAACTATAGGAACCTACGACGGACATGCCGGGAGTTTAAACTTGGCGCCATTTTTGCTCGTGCGAGTGCGGTCAGATTGCTACATTTCGAGCGGTATCTGATCTACGCATGATTATAGCGAGAAACTATCGAAGTCACAGTTCGAAAATAACAACAGTCTCTCAATAGAGGCATGCACATCTAACCTAAGGATGCATCATGCCAAACATCAATCCCTCTGACCACTAAAGACAACTGCCTCTTTACAACTGCTTGCGTACAGACGGATAGTACTTCTACCTGCAATGCGAGTGTACAAGCTCACCTGCTTCCAATATCGGAAGATTTCTCTCGTTTCCTCACCTCCTTCCGGCAAATGCAGGCCGCTTTCGATGATTTCGTCAAAGAATCAAATGACCGTGAGCAACGCTATGTGAACAAGATTCAAGAATTGTCACACAAGGTGGATACGCTGTCATCCGCACTTCAAACAGTCCAGCAACAGACCGAAAGTAACCAAAAACTTCTGGAGAAGCAAATCCACACTCTGACCTCTTGCCTCGGAGATTTTACGTCCATCGTCATAAAGACCTGTCCCTCAGCGGCCAAATCCAATGGCATCCCAATGTCGAACAACGTACCAGTTGACAATCGCAAAGTGGACGCTGACTTTCGGAAAGAAACAACTCAATCGACTACAGCTGAACGGAACACGATCATGAGCGAAAAAGCAGAACCAACAAAGTCACCAGACAAGAAGAACTCAAAAAATGACTCACCCAAACGAAACAGCGACAATACCTCTACTACTAGTACATCTGTGACAAACGACACCAACAAATTAAACGCGCGCTACGGCGAAAAAGCCCAACCTACAAAGGGACCAGACGAGGAAAATTCAGGAAATGACACAACCAAACGCGACAGTGACAGCACAACTACCACTACTGTGACAAACGACGTCGACAAAACAAACGACAACTCAAAAGACACGGAATTTTCAAAGTTGCCAGTACTTCCAGGACCGACGACCAAATGGTCCTCTGTCGCCTCTAGCAATAGAAAGACAACGACAAACCAATCACAACAGCAGCAAGACAATGAGAGCACGGGTTCTCTCAAACAACCACTGCAGAAGCAGTCTAAAGGTTTAAAGGCTCTGTTGCCTTGAAGACATCGGTATATTACGTTATATTACGTTTACGGATTATCTCCAGACACCAACAGAAGATATCAGCGAGTATTGTGAGAGCAAAAACATGAGGACGGCAACAAGTCGTTTACTCCCATCAAAACGCTTTGGCACGAAGGCAGCTCGTCTGTCCGTGGTTAAAGCTGATGCTGACGAACGGGACATTTTGGTGGATGAATTTTGGCCGCAACATGTACAAATCCGTACTTCGAAACTTACTGAAACAACCCTGCAATGAATCGACTCAACTTCGACCTCTGAGCAAATAATCCCACCGAGTCCGCACCCTAACCTTCATCTTCAACAACAGTTAAACTCTAGATCTAGTCGGGAACCATTGTCTGTTCTACACTTCAACGCATGGAATTTTTTTTCCAAAGAGATCTGAGCTCCTAACACTAACCGTAACTCTTCATCCGGATATTATTGCTGTAACTGAAACTCAGCTTGACAACTCTTGATTCTCGATGGATGGTGCTTACCAGTCTGTGCCGCCTGGATATATTTGCGCTTCTCGCGTGGATCGCAACGGGCGAGTTGGCGGAGGAGTACTTATCATCTCCCGTGGGAATTTGTCCCAACATTAAGGCTCATCCAGACTTCGGCCACTGGAATGAAAGCGCTTGGATTGAAATTAATCGCCCCAGTCCATCACACCTTCAGCCCCTTCTACTCGGTTGTTACTATCGTTCTTCCAGTCAGTTGATGGTTGATATTCAGAATTTTACATCAGCTTTAGAAGCAACCTTCAACAGAATTGACCTGTCATCTGTAAATGTTGTCCTTGCTGGAGGCTTCAATGCCACAAATTCAAACAGGTGTCAAGAAGATTCCACATCTGCTGCTGGAAGGTGTTTGGAACACTCGTTTCTTGGCCTGAGCTTGCATAAATGCGTATCATCACGTACTCACCTTGATTCATCTGGCTCTCCAACCTCCCTTCTTGACCTGGTACTTGTCACGAATAAGTGGATAGTATCGTCGGTCAGCACTCTTCCTCCGGTGGCAAACTCCGATCATCTTTCTGTGCTCGTTAACTTGGACCTGTCCTTCCGACGTAATCCATCTGGTATGTCCCGCCGAGTTTGGTGCTACGCAAAAGCTGACTTTAGTGCCCTAAGTTCGGCATTACTGAAGGCGGATTGGTCTTCTGTAATGGCTGCACCAACTGTAAATACAGCCTGGTCTGCTTGGAAAAACATTTTTCTTAGCACCGTGCGCAGGTATGTGCCTTCCAAAGTGGTAAAGCACATTAAACACAGGCTTCCTTGGATTACACCACAAATTGAACGAGAAATTAAGCTGAAACGCTCATTCTTCAACGCCTTCAAACGCCACCCCACACAAGCCAGTCGCTCGGCCTTCACAATGCAGCGCAACAAAGTCATCCGACTCCTACGCAGAGCCGAGCGTGCTTTCTCGCTCCGATCATACCGCAACACTAGGTCGCCGAAAGAGTAATCTCATTTCTGGAAATTTATGAGATCTTTGACTGGGAGATCATATAGACCACCTATACCCGATTTACACGTAACACCCGAGAGCCCACACACAGGCCACAGTACTATACCACGGCTAAGGAGAAGGCATCCGCTGTAAACGATTTTTTCGTTGAGCAAACAATCCTCCCCGGGGATTATACAGCTACACCTGATGACTCTGGTCTTCAAATTAGAGTGGACGAACTAACATCACCCCATGCCTCACCAGCTGACGTGTTCAAGGTCCTGTCATCTCTCTCTGTGCACAGAGCAGCCTGTCTAGATGGCATATCACCGCGCTTGCTGAAGGAGTGTGCACAAGAAATCTTTGCCTCGTTATCATCTTTGCTCAATCGCAGCTTTTCTGCGGCTGGGTTTCCTTCAGAATGGAAAACAGCACTCCTTGTTCCAGTACATAAACGTGAAAATCAGTCTCTTCCTACTAACTATCGGCCAATGTCTCTGTTGCCCTGCATTGGAAAGGTCTGCGAGCGAATTGTATACAACTACGTTTATCACTTCCTGTCACCCCATCTGTCGACAAAGCAGTCAGGATTTCGCAAGCGCGACGGAACAGGCTACCAGTTGACTCGGCTAGTGCAGCTGTGGTCTGAGGCTCTTGATGAGGTCAACTACGTTGCAGCAGTATTTTTTGATTTGAGGAAAGCATTTGACAGAGTGTGGCACAATGGCCTCCTCACCAAGCTCTGGGCTGCAGGAATAAGAGGAGCGGTCTTTCAGTGGTTCCGCAGCTACCTGTCCGGGAGAGAACAATGCACTCGTGTGGATGATACCCTGTCACCCGTGAAGCCATTGCACGCCGGCGTTCCGCAAGGAGCTATTCTGAGTCCACTTCTGTTTATCCTCTACGTTAATGACATAACGAACATCAGCGATGCTAACGTAAATTTGTTTGCAGACGATACCTCAGCATTTGTAATCGATGGAGACCGTGTCCTTTTAGTGGATCGTCTCCAGTGTGCCCTGAACTTAATTTCTAAGTGGTTTGACCGATGGATGGTGGCAGTAAATCCAGAAAAGTCGGCTGTAATAATTTTTTCTCCTAAAGGCATGCCCTATATTAACACCAACTTTAGCATCAACGGAAAACTAATTCCGCATGTAACGGGCCGCAAACACCTTGGCCTTCATTTCAGTGAAACGCTAACCTGGGATACCCATGTAGAGACAGTTTTATCCAGGGCTTCATAGCGGCTAGGGCTAGCTGCTCCGACGGTATCGGAAGCGTCTGGCACCCCTTGCAATTAGATACTTTTACTGCTCTGCCATCGACCAGCTCTAGAATACGCATGTATCGTTTAGTGCGGTCTGTCCGCATCGTCTGCAGCAGCTCTAGAGCGATTTCAGCGCTAGGCCGCTCGGCTTATCATCGGAGCAGACCCTAGAGATAACGTTTGCTATGAGCTGATCCTGGCTCGAGCTGGCCTGGCCGCTCTCAGCCCACGACGGCGCACAAAGCAGTGCATCTTTGCATTCCCTTTTCTACATCATGCTGTACCTGGACATAAAACAGAAAGCTTCCAGCACTGGCGTTTGGCCAAGTCGGACCATGATTTGTCTCTTCGGAATGCTGACTGCCTGAAGCTCCCGCCCCCAAAAGGTCATACTTACAACGATCACCATTTTATCTAGCTTTATCCACCTAGAACACTCTGTCTTCTGATGCAAGGTCCGCTAAGTCTCTCTCTTCCCTTCGTTCTCTTCTCATTTCATCTGCTTAGCATCTCTTGTATTTCTCCTCAGTGTACTTGTATTGCTTCTCGTGTCTTTCCTTGCCTCGCCCTTCATACTAGCCTGTTATCATTGGCCATTGGGTGCAGTAGAAAATAACAATAATAATAATAATAATAATAATAATAATAATAATAACAACAACAATAATAATAACAACAATAATAATAATAATAATAATAATAATAATAATAATAATCGGGGACTGAAGTGTGCTCCCGATGCGTGCATTAACTTAGCTGTCGCTGAAAGCAGACTTTGTCAGCACTAGAGCTCCTTCTACTTCTTCTGTGTTTTTCGGTAATATACT
>JAOWAW010043346.1:0-29010 GCA_028565695.1 Nicola tetela | reverse complement strand
CATTCCATCCAAGCAAACTGGAGTTGGTGCTTGCACAAGTAGTCTACCTCAGCAATGAACAGGTACATGAGTGTTGATGGCAAGTTGTCGTATGTCTCCACGGCTGTCATCTGGAACAAACTGTTCTCGAAGAGCTTCAGTCGATCAGCCAAATAGCTGAGTAAGGCCTTCTTGTGAATGATCTGATTGGGCATGTGGCTGGTGGCAGAAAACAGTCGATTGAAAACTGCCCGGCACTGGTCAACCTGTGGAATGGCTGGAATGGCCAGACAGTATGACATCCCCGATTGCTCAGATTCCTGACAGAAATTTGATGCTTTGTCCAAAGTTCCTTTGTAGTATTGCTGAAGAATGCCAGCCATTTTGGATTCCAAGTTGGCAATTTTCAGCTGGTTGTTGGTTGCAGTGACAAACTGATCGGTGGATGACAGAGCAACCATCGGCAGCAACTTGCTAGTAGCCTCTCGCAGTTGAAGGTCCTGAGCACGTTTGTGAGGCACCTCCACATACCACTTCCATTCAATGTCTTCTGGCTGTGAAAAGAATGCTCCAAAGCTGCCATCTTGCAGTGTGTTGCTTAGCAACAAGTTGAAGAAGATCCTGTTAATGTCTGGTAAAGGAGCATGGCTTGAGAGATTGAAAAATACAGTTGCATGACTTGGCAAGGCAGACAACTTGCGAATAACAGTAGTTGTATCTGACACGTCTGAAATGCTGATGACTTCTTTAGCCCTACCATCTTGTGGAAGTTGAGAGCAAATGACATGTGTTTTACCATTCCCAGCTTCTCCCAACACCGTTACAATGTCTGGCCGCTTAGTTATGCCACTGGTTGCGCTCAAGCACTGATGAAAAGCAGCTTTCAGCTCTCTCACTGATGCCTGTGGCTGCTGAAAACGTGTGACATGGCCATGCGGCCAAGATGCTGCAATGGCACGGTCCAAACAAACGTAGTAGATTGTTCCATGATTCCCTTGCAGGCAGTGGAATTTCTGCTGCCATTCAAGGATGAGCGTACGCTGCTTATACCCAAGTAGTTCTACACCAACCATGGCAAATGCTAGAGTTTGGAATGTGGCAACTCGCTGGAAGAATGCCTCAAGTTCACTTTCAGTTGTATTCTCAGAGCAGAAGAGAATTTGCGCGTGGCAAGGAAGAGACTTGTGCTTACAGAGAAAGATTGTTGCCAGAAAGACAAGAGCATCTGTCATAGTGTTGGTCAGCCCTTGTGGAGAACATACACATTGCTCACCAGGTGCGGTGTTTCTACACTGAGGCTCACTGAACACGGCCACCACTAACTTCACTAGACCGCTCAGAAGACGCCTGTGGTCTGTCCAGCCTTGCTGGATAGCTTTCTGTACTTGTTGATGGACATTTGTTCCGTCTTTAAACTTGGTGACAGCACGCACTGATAGCAGGTATCGATACAGGAGAGCTGTTGCTAGCTGTCGATCAGCATCAGGACCCCCAGGAAGTCTTTTCATGTTGGTCAACTTGGAGATAACCACAGCTTGGCGACTCAAACGTGATCTGCCAACAATAGGCAGACAAGGGTGTTGTATTGGTGCTGCACTCAATAACATCAGCATGTTGGCAATGTCTTGGTTTGAGAAGAGCTGCAACAATCGACATCGTTGACGAGAATCACGTAGTTGCTGTTCCCACTCTGTCTTACTTGCAGTCAGTTCCTTGACAGATGTTTGCAGGTCTTGTCGTTGAAGACGGTACGTCAGAATTCGACTCTGGAAGTCAGGGTGACCTTCAGTCTCCAGCTCCATGAGCAGAGAAATCACCTCATCCACACTTTCCAAGATGAGAGAGAAATCATTTGCCATCTGTGCAATTACTATTGAGTCGTGCATCTCATCATCATGTTGCTGCAGAGAACGTAAGTACTGGAGGTTGCTACGAAACTCTGTCATCTCATCCATTGACAAGTTGCTCTGCTGCGCTTCTGCTGGAGCAGTTGAGCTGTTAGAACCATTTGCCAGTTGGTACCTGCAGGAGTATGCAGACAGATGGCAAGTCATGCGTTTCAGCTCCACAATCAACTCTCCATCTTGTGACAAACATCGCAGCTGGTGCACCGTGTTCTCTGTGGCACTGGCTGTTGCACGCCGAAATAGCTCTTCTATGTACGCGGTCTGCTCATTGGCAGTTAGCACGCTGCCCACATTCACTCTTGTGCCTGCAACTCTTTTCAGGAGATCGTTCACTGTTGCGGTCTTCACATGAAAAAAAGGTTCAAGGGTCCTGTGTGCATCAAGCAAGCACATCAAAACTTGATTGCTAAACGGGTCACGCTGCATGCGCATGTTCAAATTGTCAATCTTCGTCTGGAACTGCTGCCGGCCAACATCAGAGTGGTAGTCCTGGCGAAAAAAGGTCATGATCTGATGACATCCTGTCGACAGCTCCTTCATGAGACGAAGGTGCTCTGCTGAGAGAGGCTCAAGAAGACCGTGTAGTTGGTCATACTTCCTCACCATCTTTTCCAGTTTGATGTTTCCGCCAATACGCTCACTTTGGCTGTCTAGATCCATGAGGTACCGCAGATCACGATCATTCTCTGGCACCAGGCTATAGTTCCGCAAAGTGATTGTCACAGCACGAACATGTCCTGCTTCAATGTACTTCATTATCAAGATCCCTTTCTTGATCATCTCCACTGTAGTTTGCGACTGTTGCTGCTCATAAGGCTGGAAAGATGTAATCACGCTGAGCTCTTTGTCGATATCTGCAGTCTCCAAAGCCCACAGCAAGGACTTCAATGAACTGTACGTGATGTTTCCTTGGAGAAGAGACACGAATGCTTTGTGTGCTCGTCGCACAGCTCTTATAGCACTTTTGTGCCATTGTACTTCGTCCAGGTTAGTGCAATCTTCACCATCATCACGCGTTCTCTCTTCAAACAGCTTACTCCTGCCACTGAAATGACGAATAAACATCGCGACTGGTGCTGGACAATCAGAGGCTACTTGCTCACTCAGAGGAGCTTCAAAGCGAGTACGTATCTGCTCAACCATCTCCATGGCTTGGTAGCACATGAGCTCAGTGTTAGCAATGGCATCATCTAGCTCATTGCAGGCAGCACTGGCAGACCGGACATCCTGACCACGTAACCAATCAAGTAATGGATGCAAGGACTGCAGTTCTTCAAGTACTGTGGCTACACTTTGAATATGGCCAAGATTAGGCAAATCCATAGCCACAAAGGCAGCGTTTGCTGCGTCTTGGTGATGCTGGTAGTTGGTATACATGACCTGTGTGTATTTCTTGGTAGATAATTGCTCGTGCAATTCCTCAACAGCAACGAAGATGGTCTTATACTGCTGCATTGACTGTGTGACCCATGAATGCTGTTGGTGACTGCTTGCCTCCTTGAACACGTGATGACAAAGACGAATCAGTTGATTGGAGCCAGTGACTGACCAGACAGCACGGCACATGCTGAGAACTTTCAGCATTTCAGTGTAGAGAAGTGCTTCTAGCATTGGCTTGTGGGAGTGTATGCTTTGTGGAAAACGAGTCAGCTTGATAATGTTGTCATTCAGAGTAGTGCCACCCGCAATAAGAGTTGGCAGAACATTGGCAGCATGGGCACAATAGCTCTTCCACATCAACACAGCAGGACTTCCTGCTGATATTGCAGCATGTGCTCGAGCAAATTGTGACAGTATTTCAGCAGCTTCCTGGAGAAACATGCCTAAGTCTTGTGGAACTGAAAACTGCAGATCCATCTCCATTTCACTGCTAAAGAGGCTGGGAAGACCTTCACACTGTTGAAGAAATTGTGATTTGCAGATAGCAGTAGCAATGCTGTGAGGGTTGCCCTTTGCCACAGAGAAGATTGTTTTCAAAATTGCTGGTAAGTTGTTGACAAGAATCTCCTCATGTCTTGCCTGCACAGCACCAAGGAGAGCCCTTATCTCTTCCATTCGCCGCTGAGGTGTCTGTGACGTGATCACTTGAAACTTGCCCTGCAGAAACGCCACAGCTAACTTCACACAGCAGCTGTGCGGCACTCCATCATCTGAGATGGCATTTATCAGCTCCTGCATCAGAGGCTTGAGAGGAGTGACAATGCAAAACTTGAGAAATCCCTGATCTAGGCAGGCAAGCGCACTTTCTCGGGCCGCAAGGTCATGCTCCTGGAAGATCTTCAACACAACATTGTTTGCGTAGTCCGTCATCATGTGAAAATTACGCGTGTTAATAGCGCTAAACATCTCCTTCACTATGTCTGGATGAAGATGAGGTGCTGCAAGTGATAGCATCTTAATAATTGCTGCACGTTTGTTGGCATGTGAAAGCCTGACAATACCTTGATCAAGGAAAAACTCCACAATCTTGTGGACTTTGTTGCTGTCGGAATGAAAGCCAAGGTGTGTAAGTGATTGCCAGATGATTGTTGTCGCAGTTTCATCTGGCCCTTTTGCTTGGTAGAGGCGCTTCAGAAGAGTGTAGAATGAGGCCATGTTGAAACTGATGGGGAAAAATTCATCAAGCTGGCGACTAACAATTGCAGACAGCAGCACATGCGCTGGGTCATTGTCCCGCCAATTGAGGTTGCTGAAGTATTCACTGAAGTGCAGTGATGGCATGTTGTAGAGTGTTGACAACCAGCTATCCAGTACAATGAGACAGAGCAGAAGACGATGGTTTGACTTTGTGCAATTGGTTGAGAAATAGGTGATCATTCTACGCAATGCGTCCGACCGGCTGCCACAAGCCTTGTGCAGGCTGTGAGCTTCTTCTGTTGGATGCTCAAAATCTGCTCCGAGAAGGTCTACATGGAATCCTGCTGGGAGCTGGCCTGCTTTGCTGTCAACTTTGTGCATTAGAGATCTGAACTGTGGTTTATTCTCGATTGGCTTCAAGCGATGGATAGCACTGAGCTCCAACAAAAACACCACAGAAACAGACAGTGCCATCTTTGCATCAAAGTCATCAATGAACATCATCAGAGGTTCACAGGTTTGCAGGAGGTCCTGTGATGTTGGAGAGTTTGTAGTCAGGGTAGTACGAATGGCTTGCATCTTCTGCGCTGTGGTGTAGTTGATGTCTGCCAGAGCCTTGGCAATCATGTACGCGCATGGCGTATCAGTAGGCCCTGATGAGCTTGAAAATATGGACAGGACTCTGCCGAAGAAGCCAGACTGCCTCTGAAGAAGAAAAAGAGGAAAATCATCGGGAAACTTCAGCATACAGGTCATTTCACCACCACATCACTGTTGCTATCACACACTGTCTATTGCCATAGCAAGGCACAGCACAGACACAGAAATCATTTTGAAATGTCTACAGTGGAACTCAGTTATTGCGTACACTGCTTAGTTGGTACGTACACTCCAATAGTGCAGTCGACTCTCATTTAGACAAACTTTAGGGGCCCTGGGGAAACTTCTGTTTTATCTGGAGTTTGTGATATCCAAAGTTGACCTGCCAGACCCTTTCTGACCTGCCACAGCATATCCAGATGCCCTAATCTACAAACACACACAGACACACACAGACACACGCAACACACACACACACACACACACACACACACACACACACACTAACATGCAAGCCACTTTTCATAAATGGTCACAGGTGAAAACAGCTCTTTACTGAGCAAACAAAGACAATTTAGAGTGAAAGAAAGTTGGCAACTTTTCTCTGGACTGTTCCCATCAGCAAAAAAACCAGAATTAAATATTCTAGCACATAATAATACTTTGAAAATTGTCACTGGTCTCTTCACCATCGGTGCTCTCCACAACTTGCTGTAAATATTTCAAGTGAGTAAACTAGGGAGAGTAAGAGTAGGAATGTAGGTCAGATATTAGAGAGGCATAACGGTTAGATTTACAAAGATGAGCAGTGTCAATGTTAGTCTCAAAAGGAACTGTCAGTTCAAGTAGAATAATTTTATGGTCAGGAAAGATAAGTACAATGTCAGGACATTGTGAGGTGCAGAGTATACCAGTGGGGATGGTAGAGCCAGATGGAGAAAGAAAGTCAGGAATGTCAGTAAAAATTTGAGGGGGTTGCCGGTCTTAGAATAAGCAGATCTGAGGGAAAGAACAAAATGTTTGAGGGTAGTGTCATGTTGTCAGGTGTATTGCCCTCATTGGAGAAAAACAGAGGAATAATTCAAGATGTGATGTAATGTTTCGTGGTTGATACAGTGGGGTATGAGGTCAAAGAGTGTTTGTTCATGTGCTTTAAGGAAGTGAGGGAGGGTAAGCAGTCAATGTAGGAACGTAGGACAAAAGACATCATACCAAGGGAAGGGAGTGGAGGAAAGATTTCCAGTCAGAGTCAGTTCTTTCAAGTTGTGGAAATTTGAGGAAAGAGCTTGAACAAGGAGAGGTTGTATTTTGTCGTGGTAGAAAGTGAGGAGATTGTCAGTCAGTTGTTTTTTAATAAGGAGTTTTGTGATGATGTAGCATTTAGAAGGAGGAGCTTCAGAAACAGGTGAAGATTTAAGAATTGGAAATATCAGAGCATGAGCTTGTGATGTAGTATTATGTTTAGAGGTATAAAAGGGAAGATAAGGTAATTTTAAAGTCAAGAGCAAAGCGAACTATGGGGTCAGGAGACAGGGCAAGTTTAGTATAAGAAAGAGCATAACATTCAGAGTAAAGCAAAGAGATAGCAGGGATGTTTAAAGAGACTGGATCAAAGAGAACAGCAGATGTAGCACAGAAAGGGAGGGAGAGCCAAGATTTCAGATAACGAGTAGAAAGACTATCAATAATTGAAAGTTGTGTCTTTGTTAGGTCATGTACGATGAGGTGAAAGTGGAGGGAAGGGAGAGCATAAGCGCTGTAGACTTTTAGTATTCAGGTCAGATAAGAGAAGATCAATGTTGGTAAGTATTGATGAGAGGTTGTTGTGGATGAATTGAAAGCCAGCATCAGAAGAAGCAGTTGGACTGATAACAGAGCCAAAGTATTTGTGAGGTTTGTCAAAGAGAGTAGTAATAGGTGATTCAAAAACAATAAAATAAATAGGTTAAGCAGTGCCAGAAACTATAGAAAGAGAGTATTTGGAAGGTTTTAGTTGATTTATGGCAGAGGCAAGCTTAGATAGATAATTTATTAGACGTTGGTGAGTGCATTTGTTGTGTGTGATTAGATTGAAGTCGTCAGCGTAGGGGAGAGTGATTATGTTGGAATCATTGAATTTATAGCCATAAGAATTCAGCTTGAGAAAGTTGAGATAAATATCAGAGATGAAAGAGGGTCTCCTTGGAAAACACCCCGGGAGATAGAAAGAAGACGAAGACCAATAAGATGTAATGACAGTAGCAAAGAGCTGGGAAGAAAGACAGTAAATGTATGACTGGATTTGGGTGGGGAAATTGTTTCTAGAGAGGGTAAGCTTATGAGAGATCAGAGAGCGAAAAACAGAACTGAAGGTGTCCACTAGATCAAACCATGTACAGTGGAGAGACTTTGTGTGTGTGTGTGTGTGTGTGTGTGTGTGTGTGCATGAAGAAAGAGAGAATTGAGAACTGAGCAGTGCTCTAGACAGCCATTTATACCAGAAAGGCTTTTTGCAGAATTGGATTAATAAGTTCATTGGAGAGGAAAGATTGGAAGTGAGCAGCCAGAATGAAGTGAAATGTTTTGCCAATGGAAGAAGAAAGAGTGATCTTACAAAAATTAGAGGGATCAGAGGAAGAGCCAGCCTTGTAAATAAGAGGGACTTTAGACAAGGACCAAGCAGGAGCAGAAGCACCAGAGAGGAGAACCTTGGTGAAGAGAGTAGTGAGAAAATAGTCTGTGCATGGTAGATATTTTAGACAACCATAATAGAGTTAGGGCTGGGGGCAGAACCATTTTTCTAGGCTTGAAGGATGTTCTTGACAATTGAAGGAGTGATAGGACTGAGGTCAAAAGGAGTAGTGTTAGATGGAACAGGAGGCATCCACGTGAGTTTAGAAAGATCAAGCTCCAGGGAAACAGAATATCAAGAAGGATAGAAGGAGTCAGCTGCTTTTGAGAAAAATGGAGGAGTTTGATTTGTTATCTGAGGAAGACAAAGATAGAGCACTAGAGCAGCACTTGCAGCAGAAAGACCAGAGAGAGTTTTAATACTAGTACTGTTTTTCTTGATAAGCAGTGTTTTTAGTTTGTTGTTTCGTTTTTGTTCCTTTTTTTAAAAGAGAATAAAGTTGAAGACTAGTAGAAATCAGAACAGAGTGAGGATGATCCTTTGGAGCAGGAGAAAGCAAGACAACGGAGGGCATTTTTTTCCTGTTTGGATTTTCTTAAGGATTTTCACAGTACAATCTACATGCTCCTGAGAAATCTACATGTTCAATGTAAGTTCCATCCAGCCATGTAGCATGCATGCCAGCCAAGGCCTGGCTATTATGTACTGATCCAGTGTGGAGTCTATGGTACATGCAATGCCGAAAACAAGACAGGGTACTGCCACTGTGATGACAAGCAAATTTGACAGATCTTACCACCACTGCTCTTGCCCTGGAGTGGTGTATGTAAGCCAGGAACAATCTGAACACTGGTTCATAATTTATCAAGAAAGCTTCTTCTCTGGTGGTGATTCCTTGATGGAAACAGCAGGATGTTGATTAGTGAATTCTAGATTCTGATAAAAGGTGAGGGTGTCTGGACATGCTGCCCAGGTGCTCCACATGTCTGAAGTACATGTAGACATACAGCCGGGCTGGCTAAATGCGACAGATTTGGATTTATTGTTGTATCTGCGGAAGATGTTCACATTGAGCGTCAACACTGTTGTTCCGCAACACATAAAGATTTTAGCTGGCATACATGTAGTCTCAACACTGAAGAATTGCATGGCCTATCAGATATTGGCAGTCTCAACACCTAAAGACTTGAATGGTCAATCAGACATGACAGTCTCAACACTGAAGACTTGAATGGTCAATCAGACATGACAGTCTCAACACTGAAGACTTGAATGGTCAATCAGACATGGCAGTCTCAACACTGAAGACTTGAATGGTCAATTAAACATAACAGTCTCAACACTGAAGACTTGAATGGTCAATCAGGTATGGAACATTGTTATCAGATTTTGCATGGGCTGGCACAATTGGATGAGGAGACAGGCCAACCTATTCCGCTGGATTAATGTTTAGAGAAAAGTTTAGCTCAGGGCAATTGTGACAGAGAGCACCTCAAACTTCAAAGCACTGTCAAGGAGAGCTTTCCATTAGTAAGGCAAAAGCTGAATGATCTTCACCCATTCTGGAACATTAGAGCAGATCTCAACATCATTAAACTTCGTAACTTGTCTTGTAATTCCTAAGCCTATGCAAGCAGAAATTCTGCATCAGCCCCATGCCTCACATCAACATCAGACCTGCAACCTTAATTTGCCAAGCAGGACTGGTAGTGTCTTGGCCCAACATTACAAACGATATTCGCAGTTTAGTGAAGGCCTGCAACGTGTGTGCTATGCTTTTACCCTCGCAACAATAGAAGTCGATTATGTCAGTCAAATTGTCATCTCAGTGGTTTTAATGTATTGCTGCAAACACATTTCATTTCACTGGTTTCAACTATTTAGCCACAGCAGATTGATCCTTAGGGTGGCTTTCAGTGGGAAAGTGAGGTCACAATGCTATCGTCATTCATGTGGGTAAACACCTAAAAGCAGTGGATGACTACAGAGCTCCTGTAAAGCTATAAATACTGATAGTGGTCTGCAGTTCAACTCCCAGGCATTCTGTCTTTTGCAGCCAACAAGGCATACACCACTCAGTCAGTTGTCCCTACAACACCCAGTCAAACGGAGCAGTAGAAGTGACAATTAAAGCAGTGAAGCATCTTTTTATGAAGATCTCAAAGATAGAAAAAGAAAAAAACATTAGCTTCTCACCATCGTTATTGCCAGATCCTAATTCTTGACCAGATGAACCACCTACTTACCTCTGACCAGGTGGTCAAAGAAATCTCTGGATGCTGGTAGGCAATTCAGCTATGACACCTACAGGCATCTGTGGCCACTGCCTGGCATTATTACATCCATAATGTCTCTAGATGCCATGTGGCACTCAAAGGGTTAAAAGGGACAGGCTGTATTGTCAAAACCTGTGCCAAACACAGGGCCCTTCCAATCCATTCTACAACAGCAGCTTTCTAGTAAGGCTGTCCCTTTCTTACATTTCCAATTTGATTAATCACTTTTCATATATCCATTTAATTGATAAGTCTGACCCCCACCCCACCCCCACCCATGAGGGGACAGAACTACTATGAAATTTTCAAGTATGGTGGCATGAGTGTGACAGAAGAAACAAACTTATATGCAACTTGCAATGAAAGGAGATAGAGATTGAGAGAGAGAGAGAGAGAGAGTTGGATGGACCAAAGGTGAGAGTAAGAGAGAACCTTCTAGTCTATCCTGACATCAAAGCAACCCAACTAGTATTCTTGTGCAAGAATATGAGCTGGTCTGTGTGGTTGGTGAAATAGTGGATCTTTTCTTGTTGCGGATGATGTCAGCTCCAGAAAAAAATCTGTTCTGATGGCATGCTTGTAGTGGGAACACACAAGTAGGTGAGAGCAAACCTGGAAACACTTGGCAGGACTTCTGTGTGTTGTGCCCACCACCTCAGGCTGTCCTAGTTGCGATCAATCTCGGGAATGCCTTGGTATAGCTCCGACTCTTTGTCAGCAGAGGAATCTTCGCATGCACTCTTTCCAAATAGCACATCCATAACCGTTATGTTCTCCTCCTTCCTCTTTTGGGTTGGCTCAGGTCCAAGAGGCAACTGGAACTCAATTTCATCCCAGACATGCTCTTGCACTTCCTCTGACAAGAAGTCAAGCGATTTGTACTGTAGGTCAAGATTAGGGCTGAAATGAATCCCAATTTTTCCAGGTACGAACATTTTCAGGTAATTATAATGAATACTGGGTACCCTTGAATATTTCAACAGACAGTACATCTCAAAGTTTTACATAATTGTATTCCACCATTGTACAGTTGCAAAAAGAAAAACGAGCAAATCAGTCCATGAATAGTATTCCTCTCAAGAGGTGGGCAGGTCTGGTAAGTCAGGTTGGGGTGTAGCACTCATGGGGGTTGTTGGTCTGGCAGCAGATGAGGCAGCTGCAGCCTCTTGCTTCACCATCACTTCCCTGTGGCCAACCAAAGTATCTACACAAAAATCCAGGCTGAAAAGGGTGCTCATGTTCTTGTTAAGAAAGATGATGGCATCCACATTCTTAGGATGGAGGGCAGCTCGCTGCTGGTTGACAACCAGCCCATTTGATGAGAATACTCTCTCTGCTGGTGTGGATGTGCCGGTCACACAGAATATCCTTTTGGCCAGCTTGGCAAGGTGAGGGAATGTAGATCCTTTTTACTTCCACCAGTCTAAAGGATCAGACATCAGTGGTTGTGATGGCTCTGAAAGGAAACGCATGACCTCAGCTCTCCTGCTTTCATGTTTCACAGATGTCACCTGGCAGGCATCTGGATCATCAGTGAGGCCAATCAGTTCCCAGTCTGATGTCTTGGCCTTCTTAGACAGCTCATTGGTAGCTTTATGCTCATCAGCTTGGTTGACAGGTGCAGGGCCCTTTTGTGCAGAGGAGGCTTCCAGCAACTTCACCAATTCTTCATGGACTGCTTCTTTGTCTTCTTCCTCATCCAGGAAACTCAGTTCCTTGAAGTGTGATCAATGGCAGATGCTAGAACAGGTAGTGTGTCAGCATCCAGTTCATTAAGGCTGAACTGTTTCGAGTTGCTGACGGATTGTTTCTTTCATGGAGCCGACTGCTTTGCCATGCATCGGATGGTTGTGCTGCAGAATGGCCATGTACAATAGGCAATACAGATGACAGAGAAACTTTGTACTCCGCACTCAACAAGCGTGTTGCCACCTCGAAGGGCTTGAGGTTGGCTACCAGGTCCTGAACCAAAGTCCACTGCTCGCTTGTCAAGTCCAAATCAGCATCTGATGTTTTTGCTCACTGATCTGTCATTAAGTACAGCCAAGACTGGGACGTGCTGCTCTGTGAGGCGCTCGAGCATGTAGTAGGTGGAGATCCATTGGGTTTGCACATCTTGCATGAGCTTATGACAGGACAGCTTCAAGTCGTTTTGTTTTGTCTTCAGTGCCTCTGTTGCCAAATAGCTGTGTCTGAAGTGTCCCACCAGTTTTTGGGCTGCGGCAGTGACAGCTTCGATGTCATCTACTTGTAATGCATGGTGCAAGCACGTTTGCAGGCAATGTGCAGTACACACATTACTCTTCCACTTTTCCAAGCTGACACCATCCTGTTGAATCGCCTTCTTGTGTGCTGTTTGTGCTGCTGCTACCATGTTCGCTGCTTCGTTGTGAGTAACTGCCAAAACATGTGGAAGTACCTTGAAGAAGGTGGCTAATTTGACCAATTTCTTCCCGATGTTTTCTGCAGTATGGTGATCCCAGAAGACAGACATCTCCAAAACAAAAGAACGCATATACCACTCGTCGATTACATGGCATGTTGTGGTAATGTAACTTTCTGTCACTTTACTCATCCATGTGTCGGTGGTGAGGGAAACTTCTGCTTCTGTCAGCAAACGGCTTAAACGAATTTCGCCTTCCTCATGTGTTTTCTTCAGAAGGCCCATTATGTGGGTTGTTGATGGAACACGAAAACCTGGCTTGGCAACACGCTTTAGTTTCTTGAAACCAACTCCACTGATGATACTGACAGGCCTCAAGTTGAGTGCTATCATTTTGGCTATGGCATTTGTCAACTGGCCAGAAGGCCAACCCAGGAGAGACCTGTGATCTCAAGAATGAATTGATTGGGCCTATAGTTAACTTTATTGATGGAGCGATGCTGCCTCTTCCATCCTTCGCAGACTCTTTGCCATTAGTTTCTTTCCACTGTGAAGTGTGGACATGTTCCTGTGTTTGATAAGACTGCTCATCATGCTCCCCTTGTTAACAAGCTTCCGTGAGCAAAGATGACATTGCACATTTGACCCCTCACATTTTTGAAAAAAAATCCCACACCTTGGAGTGTCACTCCATCATCTTTAGATTATGACCTGTCAATCGGAAATGGAGGAATGCAGGGGACTGACATGTCGACTGATATCTACTTCATGAAAGACAGCCTTCTGTGCACACTTTGCAAAATTGCAACCTCTCTGGCTGGCAGTGCAGTTACTGCAACATACCAAAACATGTAGTCTATCAACAAGGTGAACTGTTACACTTATTGTTGTAGACATGCCTACATGTCTACAACGCAGACTCTAGCTAGCGAATGCATGCTTGGCTGAGGCGCCCTCTAAGCTAATTAATGTGGCAGGCAGGACCGGCCAATATTGCATCTATGTAGATCTACAGCTTGTCTTCATTCTGGCAATTATAGATAGTAGATTTCACATGCACACCTTAGACCGCAGAACTGTTCCCGAATACCGAATACTCTCCCCCAGATATCACAAATCTTTTGAGGAACTGGGTACTCGGGTACTCAATGTATTCCTTTCAGCCCTAGTCAAGAGTAGATGTGAACATCATGAGGTTTGGCTGCTCTGGAATAGGAAAGTGGTCAGCTCCTTCTTGAAATTTCTTTCAGCTTCTTCACAGCTGGCATGTCATCGTCACACTCACCTAGGTGATTCTTCTTCAGGGTGGCCACCATGGGGTACACGACTGATAAAGGTTGTGCAGTGTGGCACAGTGTATCATCCTCCAGTGAGAATAGCGATAACTTTCTTAAACCCTTCACGCTCAACAATACTTACATGGCACAGGTCAGTGTACATCATGTGGATGATCAACTTTGTCAATTTGCTTGACTACTGGGGTGCAAACGAAGGCAGACACTGATCCAATGACAACTGCCAATTCAGCTTGGGCAGGCCGTCGGTCTTGGTGGCACAGCTCTCCGTCGGGTGCTTCAACCACAGGTGGTTCAGCATCATGGAAACCCCTCCCCCCTCCCACCCTGCCCTAAATGTGACTCCACCCTGCATAATTTGAACACCATCTTCTCCTTGTTAGGTTGACTGAAATACTTCCAAGCATTGGAAGTAGTACGCCTTAACCCAGCCGTACCATCTAAATTAACCAGCGAAGTTGAATGCAATGAGCTCTCCACAAAATGACAGATCCACCTGAGCTCAGGTGTGCACCTGCATGCTTTGCTATGGTGCACCCACATTCATTATGTTGCACAATATTTTAAGGACGACCACAGCCCAATTAATCGGAAGTGGGAATCAAAATTGTTTGCATATCAATTAAGGAGGCTCAACAGAGTTTTTTTCTAGATGTAAACTGTCCTATTTCTTTGTGTGTGGACACCTTCAAAAGGCTTTTAATTGTAAATTCTAAAAGAAATAATAGGGGGTTACAGACTTTGTTTTCAAGTAGCTGTTCATACTTTGCTGCTATTCTACAGAAAACGATATAATTCTAGATCAACCCACCCACTAGCGAGTGTGCATGACATTTTGGATATAAAGCTTGGGCAGCATTTGGATGCACAGTTGAAACTGTGCTGAGCCTCGTTAATCGATTAAACCGATTAATCACGACAGCACTGCTTTCTAGCACACACACACACGTTTCATTCCAAGTGAGGGGCTAGCAAATACAGGGGTGCCATTAGTCCTCACTATCATGTTCAAGGACAAGGTTTGCAAATTTTTACCACAACACAGAACAGTACGAATCTTCTCACAGAGACCAGTCAGTCACAAGCAATCAGTTTCTCATTTTTGCACTGGCTAAGAGTGCACCATGAACTCCAACCTGCGGCGACCAAATGCCTAACCAAATGAAAATCACAGTTTAAACTGCTTGGCCAATTCGTCAGCAATCTTCTTCCATATCAACTCATAGCAGATGCACATCTAGTGGATGTGATCATCACAAATTCAGCCTTAGTACTAGCAAATCATCAGTCTAGTTCTCCTACTGGTAAATTCAATCCACAGTTTGATCTTTACCTCTGGTGACTGCAAAGGATTGGTGTCACTGACTGAAGCATAACCTTGGCCTGATTGACTCCTTACACTTGCAGCCGAAGACCGACCTCTCTGCGGTGCTGACGGAGGCTGGGCACTTCTTGGTTGGTTCACTACAGGAGCAGACTGTTCACTATGACCTGCTGAGGAAATAGACAGAATAGGAAACAGAAGACAACTATGTTCAGAGCAGCACGACTACAACATGTATTCCTACTGTATTTACTCTTGGCCAGATAGAGCACTAACATGAATGGTAGCCCACTTATCTGCCCAAACCTTGTTTATGGACTGTATTTCCATGCACAAGCTGCAACAGTTAATACTCTTGTATAACCTGTTGGAAGTCACAGTGCACAAACTCATGCAGCGCAATCCTAATCTACTCATACATATATATGATTGAACAGCAATTACACTTCCTTCACAACTTCTCATACTTAGTGACCCTTACAATATTTCAGTTTCCCATAGACACCTTTATTTTTCACTGATAAGGAATAGTTCAAATACCCAACCCAATATTTTTGATGATTTCATCGCAATCACAAAAACAACCCAACAGACTAAGCTTTACCTTGATCATGCTGTGGTCTTGTTGCTGCTCTTTGTGTGTTGACTACACTACTGGCAGGTGCAAGCTGTGGAACAGACATCCATGTATTGTGAAACAGTCCCTCTCTTCCAGTTTTTGTATTCCTCACACAATACCAGCCCTGTTCATTGGGTGTTGGGTCCAGAACAATCAGTTGTGTATTGCGTTCTGCCATTACAGCATTGGGATAATTGGAATGCTGATGGATATCCCTTGCAGCAGTCGCGATATATACCCTGGCAGACTGGTGATCTGGCGCATGTGGTCCACCAGGCACTGGGTCAACATCTGCAGGTGGTACAGACTGGTGATGAGCAGCTGCAAATGCACTATGCGTCATCCTTGGCTGCTGAGACTCTGAGCAAAATAGAAGGCATAACAGCAAATGTGTCAAGGGCATTGCCTGTTGAAAAGCTAATGGCTTTCATTTCTGCTGTATCATTATTCATGGCGATTCAATCAGGCACTGTGAGTTGTGCATTTGAGCTATTGTGGATAAGGGCAAAGCCACACTAGGCACATGCCATGCAGCCATTTGTAATCAGTGGCCCAAGTGCGGTCGAGGGAATTGGCTGACTGATCGATCTACTGGCACTATATGTGCTAGTAGCTGCTAGCCTGGACCATCCAGTGACCACAAGGTACACAATTCTGAAACACAAAGTGCAGCCGTTGGCTGCTTTTGAGAGAGGTGGCCTCCAGAGCTGATATTACAACAAGGATTGACCTGTATTGGGTACAAAGTGTGTTGGCCTGTATGTGAAACTTCCCCTTTATGGAATGTAAAATGGGTGGTTGATTGCTTTTATTATACATTAAATTAATTAGTTCATGTAATTTCATTATAACTTCCAAACTGTACAACATTTGTTTAATGGCATTTTACTGAGGGTGGTAAGGGTAGGTGATAGCATGCAGACAGCTAGGCTGTGCATGAGTGCCTGGTCTGGTCCTAGCAATTCCAGCACATCCATCAGACCAGACTTCCAACACAAAGCTGATTGCAAATCGTCCTGAACATAGCCACTTTGCTGAGCAATATTTTTGTGACTGACTGCCAAGAATTGATCACGATTGCCACTCAGTCGCTGAACTTTCCTGCGGAACAGAATGCTTTGCTTGATCTCATGACTTCTGTACGCCATGGCTAGACTTTCAGTGCACCTCTGCATGGACTTGAGAAGATGATCTCACGATATGTACCATGCTGGCTGCAAGTCATAAATTCACTGCTCTTCTTCCAATGGCCAGCTCAAAAAACTACCTTCATGCATGCTGTGAGTATTACTTACAGTGCTCTTCTCCATGGCCAGGTTGAACACCCCTCTGCTGCTGGCTTTTTCTGATGTTTCGTGTAGCCATAGCTTGCAGAAAGCTGCTCAAACATGGGATGAGGTGATGATAGGGCAGTGGATGGGGGTACATTCCTTTGCTTGGACAGAGGCAACAGTGAACACATGCATTGCTGCTGGTGCATAGGCTAGGAAATATAGAAAATCCCATTAATATCATTGCTTTGGTACCTTTTTACAAAGCTAAGGTACTTTTTGAAGAGCAGCGCTAGCACAATTTTGCGGTCATTGAGGAACTTCAGGTTTTTCCCATCTACAGCTAATCACCCATACTAGACATACATGTGAGCCGATGCAAGCAGAACAGAAAAAGTGCAACAAGATATTGGCTTTCTCAGAGCATAGTGTATGGCCATTTTTTGCAGTCAGTCTCATGCCACCAATGTATATGCAAGGTATCATGGCTAAGTTTACGTGTCTGCCCCAAGTCTTGTTCATGGATAGTATTTCCTGGCAAAAGCTACAAATAATTAATGCAACACAATTCTGATCTACACATATGGAACAGCAATCACACCCATTTGTAGTTGCATCACTGCCATGTCTTCTCATACCTACAGTCTGCTGCAAAAATACTGACCCCCAGATTGAATTTTTTCAAATTTGGCAAATGTATTCCAATTTGTTTTTTTTTCTATGTTCTTCTTGTCTATCAGAGATTTAGGCTTTTAAATTTGCATCAATTAACTTATAGATATCTGAAATGACTATTTTGACAGGGAAAGCTGTAAATCTTCCAATAACCCACTAGCTGAAATCACCTTTCCACAAGTACATTTTATAAGTACAGCACCTCAGCCAGAGATAGTTGAGTGCTTTTCAACAGTTTGGCTATGCGACCCCTTATTTAACGATCTTAACGGTCATCCACTGGTTGTGAGGGTTCGGTTTTTTTTGGAACGGACTATAGTGACCCTTTACAAAATTTCAGTTTCCATAAAGACACTTGTACTTTTCACTGATGAGGAAAAGTTCAAATATCCAACCCAATATTTTTGATGATTTCATTGCAATCACAAAAACAACCCAACAGACTAAGCTTTACCTTGATCATGCTGTGGTCTTGTTGCTGCTCTTTGTGTGTTGACTACACTACTGGCAGGTGCAAGCTGTGGAACAGACATCCATGTATTGTGAAACAGTCCCTCTCTTCCAGTTTTTGTATTCCTCACACAATACCAGCCCTCTGCATCAGCTGCTGGGTTTAGAACAATCAGTCGTGTATTGTGTTCTGCCATTACAGCATTGGGATAATTGGGATGCTGGTGGACATCCCTCACAGCAGTCGCAATATATACCCCAGCAGACTGGTGATCTGGTGCACGTGGTCCACTGAGTGCTGGGTCAACATCTGTAGGCGGTACAGACTGGTGATGACCAGCTGCAAATGCACTATATGTCATCCTTGGCTGCCAAGACTCTGAGCAAAAGTAGAAGGTATCGCAGCAAATATGTCAAGGACACTGCCTGTTAACAAGCTGACAGCTTTCATTCTGCTACATCATTATTACTAGTAAGACGTGTATAGAGATGCAGTTCTAAGGTATGCTATGATGGCTCATCTACATGTAATCTATTTAAGGTATGGCTTCAATGAACGTTCGAATGTTCGATTAAGTCTAAGTTCCTCTATACTAGGTGACACACAGCACTCATTATTCCGTTTACAACTAGTTGACAGCACTCAATTCCTACAACTAGTTGACAGCACTCAATTCCTACAACTAGTTGACAGCACTTTGTAGGTTCCTTTATACTAAGTGACTGCTTGGGATAATTCCCCATAAAAGTGAATACAAAGAGAGTGAGAATTTTGAAGGCAAACAGCCAAATGCCCACAACTTGCCCCTATTCTATGCTTGATGCTGGCCATTTCATTTCCTTTCCACCTTATTCTGCTTACATATAGCTATAAAATAGTACTAGACCGTTCAAATTCCATCTCTAAGCTGCGCTCTGCCTTTCAAAAGATGTCTCATTTCTTCCCTTTTCTTCTGTACACTTAAACTTTAAATGCCTGTGCCATTGTTTTTTCTACATGCCAATTTGAAAATCTTCAGTAACTGTTTGTATAGACAACAAAGTTGTAAACAAATAAAACAAGCCGGAAGCAAGTCAGTCGAGAAATGAGAGCCCTAAAGATTATGGGGAGCTTGAGGTTTTCACTTTGAAAGACAGAGCTGAACAGTTTCAGGGGCAAACAGCCAAAGCCCTGCAGCAGAATACTTCTTTAGCTACATCATGATCATGATTAGCTACGTCGCTACTGGCACTTGAACTGGCTCAGCTACTCTTCAATGAGGTAGTTCAATTCTGTCATTTAACACGCTATAGGCCAGCTATATACCTTGCATGCCAGGTGCAGGCATTGATCGTACCATCTGCAGTGGTGTCATCCATGTTGCAGGATAGTAGCCAGTTTCATTTGTGGATACATTCCTGACTATATAAAGTCCATCAGAATAGAGATCACTGCATACTTCCAGTGGTGCATCAACTTCTGTAGAAACATACCGTGGCCACTTGTCATGTGTAACAACGAACTTAGCCGTGGATCGAGGTTTGGCAGGAGCATCATTTGAATGTGGCAGTGCATTTGGTTGGGTGGGTTCTGGTGCACTTGGTAGTGTCTGCTCTGGTGCACTTGGTAGAGTTTGCTCTGGTACACTTGGAAGAGTCTGCTCTGGTGCACTTGGTAGAGTTGGTGGTGCTGTTAAGCCTAGCCCAGGCTGGTTGGATGGCTGAGCAGCAGTAGGCATGCCATAAGGAGGGCCACTTGGTGGAGGCCCTGTCCAATTTGGATTAAAGGCTGTGAGAGGTGTCACATTTGTAGAATCACCAGCACTAGCTTGACCAATGTGCTGTTCAGCATCACTTGTTGGAGCTCGAACCCCTGCTGGTGCCGGAGTAGGTGTTTGGCCACGCATAGTGCTACTTCCAGCTGTACACAAACCAAAACTCCCTATGTTCAAACCTAGAGCTCTTCACATTAGAAAGGTTCATAACCTAAACAAGAGCACTCTAGGCATTTTCTTTCCTCACTGATAGCAGTGTTGTGATAAAACACTGCATTTGCTGGTCACGTGGCAGTGCTATGAGCAGATGATCTTTGTTATCACGACACTATCCAAACTCACTGGTCATAGGAAATAATTGCTGACACCGGACCTGAGCAAAGCAAAAATCCAAGCAGCTCAACTGGGGATCGAACCCAGGGCTTTTCATATTGCGTATGAATGCTCAAACCACCGAGCTATCATGCCACAGTCACGACTGCACGAACAATCCCACCTCCAGTACCAATGCCAGTGCTGCAGTCACGTAACTATCAACCCACCCATGCCTTCCTCCTCTCTCCTTCTCTTCTCCTTCTTTCACTCCCTCCCTGACAATCTAGGGTATCTCAACATTTTTACCATTTGTCTACACTGTTGACCCTCCAAGCCACTAAAACGAGATACCAAGATACTACAGCTTGTGATCATTTGCAAATATTTCCTGAAGTCTTACACAGCCCCACACAGACACATGCTTACTAATTCAATATTCTGTGTGCCATGTTGCAGCTGAGCACTTGTGATGGCAATGGCCACAGCAAGCGTATCAGTTCTTGTTTGAACTAATGACAGAGCCTGTTTCAAGCAGTGTGGGCATAATGCTCCCCTTCTGATTATTAACTTTGACTCATACATATTACAAAGACAGACCCCATAATGCAAGTAAAATTTAAATTCTTATGTTTTACACAACAACATTCCACACGGGCAATCATATATCCTTCAACAGAAAAACTGAGCAAGGAAAACAATGCAAAATCACCAGCAGTGCAGTTGAATGAAACCAACATTATTGTCCCTGTCAAGCCTGTAGCACCTGGAGAAGGCTCCTACCACAATTATAGTGTGCGTGCGTGCATGTGTGTGTGCATGTGTGTGTGTGTGTGTGTGTGTGTGTGTGTGTGTCAGTCTGTGTGAGGGTCCATGGTAGCTACTTACGTCATGTGAAAATTGCTCGCTTACAGGTTACTTAGATGCGTATTTTACATACAATCAGATTGACTTGGAACCGCCAGTGTGCACTCTATTGTCTTATTTTCTCCAATCAATGCGTATGGTAGAAGGGCTCACATACATAGAGTGTGCTGCCACATCTAGGCACACAAAGACTCAGCTACACGCTACTTCCTACTCATGACTCCGGAAGAACAGACTCATAGGCCCCTACAAATATATTAGAAATTAGAAATCCTAGACGCAAGCTTTCTGTATTGCACAACAGTGAAATTCAAGTCAGTTGTAAGGGCCCAGACACTCTTTTGCTAGTTTACTTGCCTAATGACTGTGCCATTGTTCAATGCAGTCACAGTTGAAGCTTGGTGAATACAGTTTTGCAGAAATATTGTTAACTTTTCCATGCCCAGAGACAACTGATGCTGGGCATTTTGTGTTATGGATAGGTGAAAAGTGTGTTGTTTTATGGTTTCTCTAGATGTTCACAGAGTCGAACTGCTTCTCTAGGATTCTCCCCTTTATCTGGCACCAGACCAAGCATGATCGCAACGAAAGCAACAGGTGGAGCTAGAGGAACATGCATTACATGCTCAATGATATCTGACTTCCGCACTGCAAGTCCTAAACATGTAACAGTAGAATGTTACACAAAGAGTAAAAACAGCCGCACACGACCAGGTGATACTCTGCGCATGTACATGTAGTTCCTGTACTCAAGTGTGAGCATAGAGTACTAAACCAGGGGGACTATGTATGCACCATGATAGTCAGTGCCGAAGATAAAGGAAGATCCTAAAGGCCGGTGACAGCTCCACACACATGCCCCTTGTTGTAACGCTTCTACATGTGGCCAATGTTTCAACTACTTAGCTCCAAATCATTTTGAGTTCTGAATCATTTCCTCTCTCTAGTTTACAGATACCCTTCCTGTGTTCTCTGGTTGTCACAACTCAACCTTGGCTTCTTCTCTTTCTTCCCTGTCACCTTGCCAGGGAGGGAAAATATGGACTGTAGATGGGCTTCTGCATTGGTTTTTCCACGCGTGCAAACACACACACGTATGTGCACCACTTGTTGTCATAGGCACGCGCATGCATGCATGCTTATGACAACAACCGGTGCACATGCATCAAGTCCTCATAGGCCCGATAAACATATCTTGAACCATGCAAGTAAGACAAAACTGGGACCTAGACAAGACAGAGTGATGCCTGTGTGGGAAATGCAGATACAGGAGAGGCAAAGCAGTAAAAGATGTACACTATACACGCTTGCACAGTATCTAACACCATCATACTTTGGTGCTTGGTATGTGTAACACACAAATGCACACACAACCAACATCTACAACATCATACAAGGAACCTATCACCAGTCCTTACTGGGCCTGACGAAGGTTAATATTTTGTACATTTCTCCCGTTAGGGCAGTAGTGAGTATAGGAATGGCACAAAATCTCTAGTCTTGAGTTCACCTTTCATCTGCAGTGGTTCCCTGGGTGCAGCCCTTGTCTGTCATTAGATTTCTTGATGTGAATGATGAATGTTTGATTCTTGTAATAAACTGACCCTGCAGGTGCTGCCCAGCAGGACTATTACACACTACCACTCGGAAAAATTTCCAAGAATGATGCTGTGAGTACCTAAGTGCTACATAGCTGTTAGTGGATGCTAACAGCCTACTGTAGTTGCTACACTGATACACCATCTTTGCTTCATTTTTATTGATGTGGCTAGAGTTGTGGTATGTTTTTTTGCTCTGGTCCTGTTTTGGTGGATAGTAAATGAGTTGTTGGCTTTCTGGAGTTGGCATAGTGGTTGTGTGAGTGAATAGTGAACACTAAGGGATAGCTGCACACGCTGTAACACTAAGTACCAACCAAATCATGGATGGTGGCAGTGCAAATGCACAATGGGAGTCTGTGAAAAACAATGACTCAACAAAGGCGAAGGGCATACCCATCAACTATAAAGCATTGACGTGTAATTCTGTGACTAGATATAAGTATAACAGATCCACAAGTGAACTTTCTTACTTCTTTCTTTCCTTTGCGCAACTGGAAAGTTTGTGATTTTGCACTGAGGTTCATAACATACCATGAATATATGAAGACAACCATCGGAATCCACTGGAATGAATGTATCCTTCTCGGTTAGTTTCTTGATGCCTAGCACGATACCAGCCATTTGCAGTGGGACCCTCCAGAACTACTATTTGTGTGCCTGCTGATGCAGCCAACACATAATCAAAACCAGGAGATGGTGATGAATCCTTTAACAGAACAGCTAGTCCAGTAAAACGTAATCCTTGTTCTAAGCTGGAGGCTGTATATGGTATGCTGGTAGGCTGCTCCTCTGGTGAAGATGGATATAACTGACCAGAAACAGGTGGTTGCTGTGTTGATGTGGAAGGCACCTGACCAGGTAGTTGCTGTGGTGATAGCAGTACATGACCAGGTTGTTGCTGTGGTGATAGCGGTACCTGACCAGACTGTTGCTGTGGTGATAGTGGCACTTGACCAGGTTGATGGTGGGTTGATGGAGGTGCTTGGCTGGTGACTTGCGATTGTGAGTAATTTCTCTGCAAGCCTAAGAGTACACAATTGCAAGACAATCAGGCAAATAATAATGTTAACCACATAAAATTCTTCATACATGTGGACAAGGTACTCTCCCCTCGCCCTGAATTCATAACCAACAAGTACATCATTGTAGCAAAGCACAAGTTATCTGCATTACATTCAACTTTACGGAGACCATATACTGGTCTGGGACACTTCGCCAAAAGAGAATCATAGATACTTTATTAATCATCATTTTTTGAAAAGCCAATTCATTCCAAATGGATATTAGACAATATTCACTTAAATCTGCCTCACCACAGCCATCATGGGCATGGATATTGCCAATTTCAATGCCATTTCCCTTATATTATCAATTAAGGTTTATAGGACTTGAGAGATCCTGACTAGGTAGTTGTAACATTAAGAGGATTTCCCAGCACACCAGTTACAAAAAACTTTATTCGTGAGACGTTTCACCAGAAATGCCTCTGGCTTCATCAGTCATAAGAAAGACAAGGGAGTACAGAAAGCTAGATATACTTATACTATTGCACTGAGGGTGTGAATGTATGTTACTATATGTGTCAAAACCGTACAAGATGTGACAATGCGTTTCTACAGGCAATGTATTCCCTAATGTATGTACATGTATGCATGTATGTATGGTGCATTAATTGTTCTAGAAGAGCAGTGGTTTTGACACCTGTTACCAGTAACATGCATTCACACCCTCAGCGCAATAGTATCTCGAGCTTTCTGTATTCCCTTGTCTTTCTTATGACTGATGAAGCCAGAGGCATTCCTGGCGGAAAGTCTCACGAAAACAAGTTTCTTGTGACTGGTGTGCTAGGAAATCTTCAAATTAAGGTCTAGTTCTCAGCTGGCTAATGCTACAAGCTTCATTTCCTTTCGCTTTAATCCCTACATAGAACTGACAAAAACATTACCACAAATTCTTTGATTTCCATCTGAAACATACTGGTTAATTTTCAAGTTCAAGTAAATACTGATACTGAGTACAAAAATGACTGATTTCAAACAACTGCCACTAAAATTGTAAACAAAATTTCAAAATCTCTAGTAATGATTTGTAGTCCATGAAAACATGAAGAAGTGAATAAAACAAACCGGATGGGAATTGGACATGGTGAGCCAGAGCTACACACTGATGCATTTTTTAAAGCAGTAGTCCTGAGAAACAGACTCCCTGCCAGACTAAAAATAGTCTGGTGGGATGATCCCGTGTTTACTATGTCCACCTTTTGGTGCAGTGTTCTCAAGGAAAGATATTCAAATCACTTTGCCCTTTCAAAGGCAACTGATTTGATTGGTAACAAGCTCACAGGATCAACGGTATAAGAAACATGACTTTTGTGATCCTGAACTTAATAAAATGCATGATTTACGATAGGCTAAAGGTCACTGTGGGTGGTGATCCAGACCACAATTTTTTGAACAATACACATTAAGGTAGTCCAGGCAATTTATGAAGGAATACCACCCCATGTTTCGAACTTGAAATTCCTCCAAACCTTGTTTCAAGCTGAAGAACAGCTTGGAGTAGTATGCCCATGTGTGTCAGAACCAGAAAGGGGGAGGGGGCAGGGCTATGCCCTCCCCAAAGTTTTGACTGGGGCATGACCCTCAAAAAACAACGACGACAACAACTGGTTGAAACTGAAATATACTGATCTTGAGGATTAAAGCCTGTTTGCAGTCTGCTCAGTGTTTTCCCGTGCACGCGACTGGTCCCGGCTTAGTTGCTGAGGTTCAGCACAACGCAAACCTGCACAACATTAGACATGTGCCAGCTGCTTCATGACTGGTTACTTGCTTCCTATTCAATACCACTCACCTTGGATTACTAATTGTGCCCAGCAAACAGGTACTCGGAGCAATCAGGTTCTACCTGTCCTGCACGATTAGGGAGGCTAGGCAGACAGGTATTGGTCAAATGCATACATGTCGAGTCTGTCAGTGGATCAGTTTTTCTGCCACTCTACACGAACGTATCCAAACCTGCAGAGAAGCCTCTATAGGTTCGCTCAAAATTGTAGATGAAACCAAAACAAGACTGTAAAAGACTGCTGGCACTGAAATCTTCATGGCTCAGAACAAAACGTACATATACCCCTGAGGCTCCTTTTTATTCAATTGTTACTGCAGTAGAGTTTCACTGGTGCTTTTTTTTTTATCTCTCATGCTGCTGTTTCTCCTGTGGAAACTATATCGAAGGTCAAAGGTGAAAAGACTGGTGTAACTGCATGACTTCACATGCAGTAACACCTATGCACACTACTACTGATATGTCTACCTATAATCCCCATGAACATGTTTGACCTTGAACCTGTATGCGTAACCTCCCTGGTGATCCATTCTCGGGTGTCCGGTGATGTGGAATCAGTAACCAGAACCAGTGGCCCAATGATTGGAGAGAGTCCTTGATTGGGGCATACCACATGGTCATCCTATTCATGAGGTTACATCCCTCAAGCAGAGCATACCCATTACCTGAATTACAAAAACCAACGAGGATAGATCAGGAAATCACACAATCATAGCATTCAAAGACTTTGTAAACCATGGTAACATGCCAAAGGCAACTCACACGTGTGGTTGCAAGCACAGTAGCAACGCATTGCTAGCAGTCAACAAGTCATCACGGTTTTAGGTCTGGCTTCTCTGGCTGCTTGGCTTTTCAATTATTAACTTTGTTCTAAACACTGCACACACACACACACACACACACACACACACACACACACACACACACACACACGTAGGTTTGACTTCTTAAAGAACATTGGTGAAGCGGTCATTCCACCATGCTGTGTCATGCATTTGTGATCAGGCTGCATACCCTCCCAAAGATGACCAGCAAAAAAGTTCCTCCACAAAAGACAAGCAATCACAAACTCAGTTGGGTCCATTGACAATAAATCGATCATGGTCGTTGTTAATATGCACTGAACTTTTGCAAAAGAAAGGGTGATGGGAAGCAGAGAGAAAGATGGAGTGAGAGTGAGAGTGAGTGCGAGAGAGAGAGAGAGAGAGAGAGAGAGAGAAACAGACAGACAGACAGACAGACACACACACACACACACACACACACAGACCAGGAAAGACAGTGAAAAAAAGGCTAACACTTAGACAGAGAGGAGAGACAAGTATACAGACAAACTGAAGGAGAGAGCAACACACACACGCACACACGCACACGCACACACGCACACGCACACGCGCACACGCGCACACGCGCACGCGCACACGCACACACACACACACACACACACACACACACACACAGCTGCAGACTGAGGAGATACAGGCAGAGACAGACAGATAAACACCAAGTGAGTGGGGTGTAAGGGAAAATGAAAAAAAAATACCCAAGCGGAGACGAGCAGATACAGAAAAGTTGTGCTCTCCAATGAATTAGTGATACGAAGGAAAAAATTATTTATATATTCGCATCATTATGACCAGGATTTCAGCATCCACTCACGGCCGTTCGATTTTTATGGAATTCGTCCCGGAATCGATTCAACGAGAGTGAATCGCCGGCGATTTAGCACCCTTGTGGTGAATCGATTCGATTCAGCGCAAGGGTGTTGAATCGATTCACTCTTGTTGAATCAATTCCGAAACGAATTCAACTAGAATTGAACGGTCGCGAATGGATTCATTCAACGGATTCACATTTTATCGAACGGGCCCAGTATACATAGCGTGATGACATCGCCCCTATAAGGAGTTTAAAGGGTCGCCTCGTGAAGCAACTTTCGATTTCCTGGTATGAAGTCTGAGCTCGGCGGCATCACAGTCTAGTAATCATGATAACAGCGACAAGCCAACACAAATCCTTCTTCTGCTTAGTTCTCAAGCTGATTTTTTTTTAATTAGAGGCAAGACTAAGGGCTATGGGATCCCACAACCGCGAACTCACTGCTCTTCCCAGACTCGTATATCTTATCTCCTATGGGAGAGCAAGCACAACATTTAGTCTGAGCACGAAGACAATGCATTCCTGAAGCCTGAAAGGTAACACTGTAAAACTCTGAACAAGAAAGGGTCCACGCAATCGTCACAAAAAAATGCGTCACAACGCTAGGTATTAAACTATGATTGAGCAGGCCGGAGCAATTTTATCATCACGTTACCAAAAAAAAACAATAAAGCGCAGCCAGTAAAGTTATATAAATTTTAAGAACACCTGCACTGCACAAAGTGTGGCTAAACCAGAGGGAAACCCTTTGCAGCCCCACGAATTTATTTCTTTAGTTTACCCAACACGAAGTTTCAACAGTTTGGACAGAGCACTTGCCTGGGTTCGGGCCGCCTACAGCGCGCGACCCGTCCGACGCGGAATGAGGAAGAGGGTAAGACTCCGACCGCGTGGTCGTCACCGGCTGCTCCTGCACTTGCGACGGCTGAGAATGACTGCGCGCAGTACGGCTGGCTCCGCCACCGGTAGCCGCAGCAGCAGCATCGCTCGTCTGCGTCGCACGGGCTGGCGGACTGCGAGCCCCTTCCCTTTCACGGTCGACAGCCGTGCCGTCACCTTCTGGAGAGCAGTTTCTCGCTTCTACGAACCGGTTTTCTGGCGCGTTGGCACCAACTGCTTTCACTATCTTGACTTTCCACCATTCTGTATTGGTAGGCAAGCTAAGTCGTCTAGCTTTCTTTGATGCTGTGGAGAGCTTGACAAAGGCCACGATGTCGCCCTTCTTGACGCACCTGGCTTTATCTCTATGTACGTAATCGTTCTTGATTACAAAGCGTTCCCCTTCGTTCGGCATTGCCGGAGAAAACCGTGCTAGCCGGACGACTGAACTTGTCCTTAGCAGTCCTTCTGCTAAGTTATCATGATTGACGTCCGATAGCAGCACGTCTAGTTGTGGATACTAATGAACTTCGCTTAGCTTTGAAAGGCTTAGCTGCACGTTCACCTCGAAAAGAAACCCGGAAACGGGGAAAAGAAGGGCAAGGAGATGACTAGCTCGTGTCCGGCGTACAGATGGCTAGCGATAACTGGCCGAGTGTGACCCCGACTCGTGACAAATAGAAAAATCACCCCACATGCCACGGTATATAGTGGCCACACATTGGATCCACGTCATGGGCGTATGGCGCTCCAGCACGCCATTTGTGTCAAAAATCGATAGCGTCGATGCGATCGATATGCCATATCGACAACGGTGGTACTTTTATCGACAACAGTGAGACTTTAGGCTGAGGTAAAAAAAAAACGGATTTAGGAGTTCGCGCGCACCGATTTTCTCACCCGCACCGAATTTTTTTTAAATACAGCATGAGTTTCTCAAGCCTCGCTGTGTGTGCATCCCCTGATCGAGGTCGGCAACTGATGCAAACAAGACATGTATATGATCGCATGTAGATCTATAAGACATATTAGGGTGAACCTTGTAAATTTTTTGTTTCTCATCGGCCATTTTTGGCAAACCAATGCGAGAGGGCGAAGAAAAAAACAAAAATGAAAAATCCAGCCAC